>JADLZN010010145.1:0-76312 GCA_018155175.1 Sinocyclocheilus anophthalmus
AGTTTGTAGAATTAACACATTTAGACTGGAAATCTGCCAAAGTGTCAGAAAGATTATCTCTCCTTTCATTAGTCACTTTTCTCTTGTAAGCCGAATATGAAATAATTTCTCCCCTTAAATAAGCCTTGCATGCCTCCCAAATAGTCTTCGCTAAAATGCTAAGGGAAATATTGTGGAAATAAAAAAAAAAAAAGGTCAATACGATCATTAATAACCGCTATAAAATCAGGATCATTGAGCAAGGAGATAAAATGCCAAGGAGACCGGGACAGGTCTGGTAAAGCCAGGTCAAATGTAACAGCAGCATGGTCTGAAATAACAATAGTATTACAAGTACGTGAGCTAACCAATGGAAGTAATTTATTATCAACCAGAAAATAATCTATATGGGAAAAAGAATGAGGGACAGGGGAGAGAACGGTTTTGTGATAGAATTAAAAAAAGCGGCAAACATCAGAAACTGCATATTGCTCCATAAATAGCGGAATAATCTTGCTGGATTTTGACTGAGCACAGGGCCTAGATGAGGAGCGGTCTAGAATGGGGTCTAAACAGCAATTAAATAAAACACCATACACATGTATCACCATTTTGTTGTTTATTTGGCCACCAGTTTACATTATCAATTTCAATGCATTGCAATGGAATGCTTGGTCTCAAACATGTTGACTAATTTCAAAACCCAAATCCCTCCCAATAGAATTCCTAAACCCTCCCACTCTTTTAAGGGAGGGTTTAAGAACCCACCCCTGAAATTCACCCCTCCTAGAAAAATAAAGACAGACAACATGAGGGTTAACCAAATTACACACAACCCTGAACCCTGGCATAAGAAGGGAAAAAAAGACTGATTAAGTTGGTTACAAGCACACTTTCTACTCCCCGTCACACAGACCACTCAGATGTCATCAACTGGCATCATACCTCCAGGTGGAAAGAATCTTCCACTAAAGCGATGGAAAGCAGGAAGGGTATGGGACAGTTATGGTCCTTAAAAGATAAATCTTCATTTCAGTAACTGATATGGAATCTCTGATGGCACTAAATGAAGTGCAAAACAAGGTTTCAAATCATCCTCCCAGATGACCAGAAAGCTGAGAGGGCCAACTCTGCCCCAGGTAATTCAACAAAAGTGCGGTTTCTGGGCCCTTCTGTATGTAAGATTATAAACAAAAAAAATAATAATTGAAATATAAAATTAAATAAAAGTGTAAACTTTTACAGCTTTAAAAAAATAATTCAGTAGCAGGTGTTAATTTGGAAAATAAGGAATATGAAAATGTGATTTGACTATTGAAACAGGGAAGGTTTGGGTCTTGGCTAAGTTGTTCACACTGTAATAGCAGCCATTATAATTTCATGTCCACCCAATGGTGAATGACATAGCCCCCCTGCCCTGAAACGTCCACTCATTCATATCACAGATTTAAGGCAGAATAACTGGCTCGCCCCCCCCCCGTTCATCAGGAGAGTATTTCCAGTATTAAACTGCAAAATCTTAACACTGAGCCCCCGGATCACAAAAGGAGGCAGTGGGCAGGTATAAAGAGCAGTTCAACATTAGCATTAGAATTAAACCTAAAAACCAAATACACTTTAATGCAAAAATAACTGTACAGTAAAACACTTCAAAAGAGAAAGTTGTGGGCAGAGAGGCACTTCTCTGGGCTGCAGATGGTTGGGTTGGACTGGTAATGACTACTGGCTGACAGAGGACCCTGTAACACCCAGTTGGATTAGTTAGGAAAAGCTTTAGTGTTCACAGACAGGGAGGTTTAAAGTGGAGGTGGTGGTGGTGAAGGGGTTTGTCTCGCCTTTTCCTCCTGACTCTTATAACTCATCGTGTCCCTCTTCCACATCTGAATCACCCTCCTCTGCATCAAGATCCAGATCCTGTGGAAAGAATGAGACACGTTTTAGAATACATGTAAAAACAGACACATTTTAGTGCAACAGCAACAACTTGGATATTTGCTTACCAAAACAAATGTTTTCACACCAATCATAGTCATCCCTACCATAAAGCCATGTGTACTAGCATGACTCCAAATCAGCAAAACAAATCTGCCCTGTCACAAACATACCAGTAATCCCTGTTGCAAAGCAAGTGCAACCGACATGAGACGTTCAGAGGGCTGAGATGTGTTATCACCAGCGGTGTTCGGTTGCAAAGACCTTTCCTCATAGCTGGACGTGCGGCCTAGCAATGTGGAGTGACTAGTCCAGTCAGTGGTGGTGGGGGGGGGGAATCATGGTGGGTGGCACGAAAGGTAAACCGCTATAACAGTTGTGTTGGGTATTAGTGGCAATGATGATGTTCTAAAATTAAACTTCCTAGAAGCATTTCTCTGGATGGATTTCTGTGGTCACACTTTGTGCCTAAACTGTGTGATAAACGCCAGAATCTTTAAGCCGAATGGTTAAGAATGAACAAAAATAAGTAGATAAAATAAAAATTGGCCATTGGTATAATATGATCTGGACATCAGTGAAGCCAGCAAGACAGCTTGGTAGGAAAGGACGGTGGAAGTGGAGAAAAAAAAAAAAAAAAATTACCAATAATAAACTCCTTCCCTGAAAGACTGGTGATTTAGCTTGACTAGTGGGGATTTAGGAATGACACACCGTAGGTTATTCTACTTGGGGTGGGCGATTCACAATTTTTATATTGTATTTTATTCCTCCCAGTCGCTTTCTGCTGGCACTCATTTGGCCATGTCGGAAAACTCCAAGAGTACTTTGCTCATCCACGTTGTTTTGCTCAGTCTCGGTCAAATATACACAAATGTTAAAATGTCCATCTTGGCATGCATTTACATTAAGATATTCATTTATGTCTTAAGTGAACTAACAGTTGGGAAAGAAATCTGCTATGTATCAGTATTAGATCCATGCATTTGGTCTTAAACAGCAGCAGGTATTTGCATTAGGCTTTGTGTCATTAATATTACTCAAACAAACGACAAAATGAAAAAATAAATAAAATACATCACTCACTGCTCTTGACTAAACTTAACTAGCTTCAATAGAATCAATGTATATTTAATTCATACAGCGAAGACTATGCCGGGTTTGGAAATGTGAACTCCACTTTTAATGACTTTTGACAACTGACTGTTAATGCAATATTGCTACAAATTGTTCAAATAGATAAGTCCATAGACTATCCAGTCTGGATATTCTGGGAAGATCACCCATCCCATGCGAACTTTAAATATTTGAAAAGCAGACCTCACAGAAAGGTTCAAGTCAAGCTTTTAAGGAGAGACTAACCCAGACTATAAAGCGAGCAAGGAAACATTTCTAGAGAACAATTACTCCAGGACCAGTATTATACTCCTGCATTCTTTATGGATCAATATTAATTGATGCAGAGCAAACTGTTGGCAGAGACAATCATTGTACTTACAAAAAGAAATACTGATTATGTCCCAATGATAAAACTGTGAAACGGTTTATCCTTTGTAACTTCTGAATCTTAAGCAGCAAAGGGTCATGCAGTAGGCAGTTATATTTTCAGACATTTCATTTGAGTGTCAGAAATTAAGGAAATCAGCATCAAGAATCTGAAAAATACACTGAAAACAATGTAAATGCTTGCATCTTATGTGCACACACATCTCCCTGAATCAAGCTAAAACTTCAAGGTTGGAGAAACTGGGCCACTTTAATGGAATCTGCATCACTCAGGTTCTTGGCAAGTGCCTGACTGACAGCTTTGCAGCAGGGTCTTTTACCCCCTGCAGAGGAGGACCAGAGACAGGAATGCCCATGAGACGGACAGCAAACAACTGCAGCTCCATAAGCAAACTCTTCAAGCTTACAACTAATAAGTCAACTATTGGTGAAGTATCAGCTTTAGGTCATTGCATTTTTTTTTTCTCATTCATTTATGTGCACATGCATAACACTTCCAAAAGTTTTATTACTGAAGTAACATCAACTAAGCAGAAAGAGATTTGTCTGTGGCCAAAGCTGCCAGATTTTCAATTGAAATTATGATATGGTATATTTATGGTATGAAAACTAACAATTCAATGAGTTAAACCAAACGATTAGAAAAAAGTTAAATAGCAACCAAATTATACATACATCAGTTTCCTCGTCCTCATCTCGTGCTGGTGCACCACCTTCTTTTCCTCCGCTCTCTAAAAACTTTGTGAATCCATCTAGCGTTCTCTCACCATTGTAGTCTATTACCTACAGAAAGGGGGGGGAACGAGAAGGAAAAAAACAAAAAAAACATTACTCATCCACCCATACTTTTCAAATGGGCATTTGTTTGCAAGAATCAGGAAACTGTACAAGACATCTTAGTAACTCGTTTATGGTGTCGGTCATAGCTGGGTGACCTTGCAAAACTGGGCTCTAGCCAAGATTCATCTTTAGAAGAAACTTATGGTAACCCATCACTCGTTTACTAACAACTAAATGGTGGTCTTCTGTCAACATGTCTTCTAATCAGTGCTCGGTTTCCTCAAAACATATGGACTATGGATGAGGTTTTAATTCTAGAATTAGATCCATGCAGCACCTCTAGAGCTCTCAGGATCTAGACAAGCAGTGAATTCTATTGTGGTCGGGACTGTCTTGAAACGTGGTTTGGGGAGCGGATAGAGTCATTGGGTGAGTTGTTGTCAGCTCGTGTAGTGTGTGTGACCCCCTGTTGTGGATCATTTACTTGGTGTTATGTAGTGTGAACACCACAACGACTTCAAGACAGACAGCAAGTCAAGTAGTCTGAACAGCACAGCGATCTGCCGACATTTAAAGCCGTGTAGTGTGAACTTGGCTTGACCAGCCAAGGCTCCAGACTGGGGAGTCATTACTTATGTTTCCATTCACCTATTTTTATGCAAATTTTGGGATATCGCTAAAAAAATGCTGGATGGAAATGCCAAGATGCATACAAATTCTAAAATGTATAAAATTGAATCAGATCATTTGTTCATCCAATAAGAAGAGATGTGAATATGATGGAAGGACAGCATAAAGGTAAGTTTGTCTGAATTAATGAATAAACTGCTCATTTTAAAATCTTCCTGGTCTAATGACATTTGTTATGATTTCAGCTTCTAACATTACAACGCACATGATAACTTTCGTTAACTGAAGTAAATCCACTTCACCAGCTAATTAATCTTTAACAGCGATGCTATAGAGCTACTGCAAAAACGGAAGTTCAAAGACAAAATTCTAAAGATGGCTGCACACTTGTTTCTCTGATGCATAAGGTCTATACATGTCACTCCCATAACTGTCTCATATGATTGTGTTCCCAAAAATCAGGCATCCTAACACAAGATAACATGACAGCGCTTACTATTGCATTTTGTCTGCACGCTCTTCTTTTATTATAGAGGAGAAAAGAGCCACATCAGGCTTCCCTGGTTGCAGCAACTTCTATTTTTATTGTTATTACTTTGCGCTAGTTTCCCAGGAAGTTACATTTTTATTTATCTTTATAAATTGAAGAATCACTCAATAACAACTGATTAATGTACAGGCATTTTACCACATAGAGTATGACTCTGACGATTTAAGTTATGTAAACTAGGATGTTTTCTTGTTGCACTTGTTGCTCCGACCTAAAGCATACAGTACCATCAGATTAACGATTCCCGATTCATTTAGAATTCGACATAACTGAAAATGAATCACAGTACAGTCAAGAAGTCAAGTAGGATAATGTACATACGTGCTTTGATCCACTAAAAATTCAGTTTGCATTCATTTATTTACATAAATACTAGGGCATTTTGTCCATATAGCCACTTTATAGCAAAGTGTGAGTGCATATACATGCACACTAGGGGTTGAATGACTTCTGATTTTTTAAAGTCGACTTTTATGTGATGAAAGTCGAGTCGAAGTCGACTAGTCGCTGATGACGTCATTAATGAACAAATAAGTCTGGAGCTGTGACAAACACCTTGTGCAGCTATGGCATATGACACAGCGCTGCCCACATGACTATTGCTCCTATAACAGCTCATTTTTATCAGCTTTAATCGTTATATTTCTCACAGATTTCTGCTCGTTCTAGATCAGATACAGATAAAGTAGCACAGTAAAGATTACATTCATATGAATGCATTAGTGAGAGCGATTGCTTGTGTGAATTAATTCTACCTGGCAGCGTCTCTACTAGTAGTGAAGCTGTGGAATTTAGTTATTAAAGGGGTCATATGATGCGATTTCAAGTTTTCCTTTCTCTTTGGAGTGTTACAAGCGGATTGTGCATAGATAAGATCCCTGAAGTTGCAAGACCTAAGTCTCAAAACCAAAGAGATATTCTTTATCAAAGTTAAGACTCTGCCACGCCCCCTTAAAACGGCTTGTTCTAACACGCCCCCACATATCTACCTCACTATGTGGAAATATTAGCATAATGCGGCCCAAATGTGCACGCAAAGAAAGAAGGCGTGGTTTCAGTAACCACAGTTAGTGTTGAAGCAGCCATGACAGGGAGACGCTGTGTATTTCAGTGCAAGTGCAAAAGCACTTTATTTGGCCTTCCGCAAGTATGCATTTAGGAATCTTTAGATTACTTACAACAGAACAGCAATGCATTTTATGGACAGCCGTTTCGTGAACCTAGGAGAGGAGGTCATTTGCTATGACTTTTCTATGACAATCTGGCGCTTCTGAATCAGCTACTGTTTTGTTATTAGTTTAAGTATTTGCTATTGACTGTTCAAATGCGGAGTTTTGCGCATCGTGTGTGTGTGTGTGAGTGTGAGAGAGAGAGAGAGAGAGCGTGAGCGTCACATCACAGTGGAGTCAGCTGTCTTAACCGTGGCTTGTGTACTGCAAACACATACCAGCTTCATCACTGTGTCTGTCACGCGACTCTGTTCCCCTTTCTTGTTCTGTCTTTACATTTATTTTGAAAGCTGAAGCTCGCGATTATGGTAAGGGGCGTTACATTTCCGACGAGTGCTTGCGGTGTTTGGTCAATCACAATGCACTGGGTCAGCTGGCCAATCAGAGCAGACTGTGCTTGTCGGAAGGAGGGACTTTGTAGAAAACGAAGCGTTTGAGAGAGGCGGGGCATAGAGGACCTACAATAATTTACAGTATTTGAAAAAGAATGTGTTTTTTTGAACATTAAAGCATATCAACACTTCTTTTAACAAGCCAAATCCCAAATAATGATCTTAAAAAGCATCATCTGACCTTTAAAGAATAATGCTTGGAACCTTTCTTTCTAATCTAATTTTCATATGGCGACAATTCACAGAACAGTTTATTGACAATAGGCTACATTCCACGCTGAATGATTCTGTGCGCTATGTACACGCTACGGCTTTAGTAGCTATTTGTTGTGCTTTACAGTGCATCAGCGCATTAGATTAGAACGGCGATTAACTTACCTGTACTATAAGCTGTTTAAAACGTGCATTCTCTTGTTCAGTTTCGAGCATCCAGTAATATGATCACGCGTCTTGTGGAGCGCTTTCAGAGTATTCATTTATTTGTCATTTGAAATGTTTGGAAACTGAGTGTAAATGTGGAAGTTCTTCAAAGATTTCTTATCCTTTTGCGCCCTCTATAGGACCAGCGACTAGTTTAAAGCGTCATGGCAGAGCATTGAAGTAGATTAGTCGGTGCAACCCCTAATACACACACACAAAAAAAGAAGCCATTTGTCAATCAAACAGCACTTGGATAATGAAAATTGTCTGTACTATGGTTATTTCTTTCTTATTTATTTCTTTTACTTTTTTCCAGTACATCTGATATCTCTTTTGAACATACAAATGACTTGTCGTTGAAACCTGTCACGCCAATCCTGGTTAGGACACAGCGTAAGCCAGATACCCTGACCAAATAGTGCCACTCATATATGCCATGTGCTCTGCCTGACTAACCTGATTCGATACACACAAGACTTATTCCGGTATATGTTTATATATAAACTTGCAGCTGCCTCCCAAACCCACACAATGTCAGACTTACAGGGGCTACGAGGTGAGGACAGCTTCTCACCAGAGATCTGTCCTCCAATCCCTGCCTCATTCTCTCTCACACACCTCTGCTGAGCTTCCCAGCTCGATTCTTGCCTCGGGCCAAGCTCAAGCCAATCTTTACTGAATTTATGTATTTCTCCCAAATTCTGTCTCGCAACATCAGCAGGCAGTAACTCGATACGGTAACAGGAGGTCAAACCTAAACTAGTCCACGTTTGTGAAAAAGTCGATGCACACCGAAACAAAAACTGAAGATGGAGTGTTAAAAAGTTTAACAGCTTCGAAGCAAGTGAAATTATGTAATTCCTTTAAAACAGATTCACTGTCCTAAATGCAGGAGAGTTTAGACTCTCCCAACGTATTAACACAACTAAATGTTTACTTTTTTTTTTTTAAGAAAAAGTGGTGGTTTCATGTGCAAAACCCATTTACAAAATGCTTACCACCCAAATTTGTGTCAGGGGTCCAAAAGCAGTTTGCATTAATTTTTTACAATATATTGTATATCACTCCAAACAAACTTTACAGTGATCTGAGATTCTCAAAGGTCTTCCTTCACTGTTCGGCACAAATGAAAACTCAGGAGCAATGTCACAATAAGTTACATTAAAAACATATTGTATTCTATTCTAAAGTAATTTTTTCCTCTTTTATGCTATAGAAAAAAAAACAATTAGTAAAAGGTGTTAAGTTAGACATCCTAATTGTTACGGAGAGTGCTTCTGTTACTCTCTCTTCGGGCCACCAGAGGGCTCCATCACCAGAGTACTAGTTTCCTTCCCGCACTACATTTCCCATCAGCCCTGTACCTGTCACTGATCATTCTCCCACACCTGTTCCCCATTACGTTAGACTGTTTAATGAGCTCTTTCACCCAGATTCTCTGCGAAGTCTTGTTTTTGCCTTGGTGAACATTTCTGAGCGTTATTCCGGTTTCATTGGACTGCCTTCTGTTATTACCTCTGCCTGCCTTTTTTGTCTCTTGTTGATTTGCTGCCTGCTCCTTGGACTTGTGCTCTGTATACTGGACTATCGACATTGGATTGCCGCCTGCCCTGACCTAAGACTGTCTCAGTTTCTGAACGATATCTGCCTGCCCCAATCTCAGGTCTGTCTATGATCACCATTCTGTCTGCCCTACGATACTGCCTTATCTGTGTCTTGACCTCTGCTTGTTTGATTAAGTTTCAAATAAAACTGCAAATGGATCCCAGCCGTGTTGATGAATCATTACACTAATATTCCTCATATATGCAATGTAATTATCAACATCCAAGTAATCAAGGTGGGTTCCCACAACACACGAATAAATAAACCAATAGAAAAAAAAAAAAAATCCTATAATAACTACCTTTCCAGTCATGACAACTCTCAGGAATAGTGTGCATGGTAATGGATGTCACAATGTTAATGTGAGACTTGCTACTGTTAATACATCCTCCGACAAGCAGCTGTGAGCATGTAAGACATGCTGCTGCTGCTGCACATATAGCATACATGGAATTACCCACAGCAGATCTTTATGGGTGGAGCTAGGGGAGGTGGAGGGTTTCTCATAGAGTCCTGCAAGACTTGCTAACAACAAACACAGAACCAAACTATTTAAAAGTTGAGCAGCAAGCTCATTTGGCTGCAGAATCAGCAGAGGTCAGTCAGCTTGTGCCACGTTGTGATGTCATTATTTGCGGATTGCATTAAGAACAGCCTGTGCCATGTTCAAGATAACTGGGTTCTTTTTCACTCAGCAGACTTTCAGTGGCCTGAGTTTGGTTCACTTAGATGATCTTAAAATGTTTTTTTCCCTCATTATTATCTTAACGTGTATGGCTGCACAATTAATCTAATTTCTAATCGAGATTACAATTACGGATGCCACAATTGCGTAATTGTTAAAACTGGCAGTCAATCATTCAAAGTCCACTTATGTTGTTCTGAGTGCTTTTTTTTTTTTTTTTTCGGGTTATCTTAAGGGTTTTTTTCATCGTTTTGTTTTAATTTTAGTATAACATTTATATATCCATTTTTTACTTATTATATTTGAAGAAACCACTCCAATTATAGTACATTTGAGGCTTAATACTACGAAATCTATATAATAGTTTCAGTTAAGATTTGCTTCAGCGTGGTTTATTTCATATAAAATAGGCATGCCGTTGCTTCCAACAATGTATACACATCATGCATTAAATTGTGATAATCGTAATTAATAATCACAGTTACAATTGAAAGGGAATGATCGACAATTATGATTTTATGAGCCCTACTGACAGGTGAATATCTGTGATCACTAAACAAATAATGGTGTGGACCAAGTTGAAATTTAATACACAGGGTTGGAGGGGTTTGTTCACATAATATACAGCAAGTATGAGCATAGTATTCACGTATAGGCACTATATATATACAGTGGGTATGTTAAGTATTCAGACCCCCTTAAATTTTTTCACTCTTTGTTATATTGCAGCCATTTGCTAAAATCATTTAAGTTTTTTTTTTTTTCCTCTTTAATGTACACACAGCACACCATATTGATAGAAAAACACAGAATTGTTGACGTTTTTGTAGATTTATTAAAAAAGAAAACCTGAAATACACATGGTCGTAATTATTCATAGTATTTGTAGAAGCACCCTTTTGATCTAATACAGTCATGAGTCTTTTTTGGGAAAGATGCAACAAGTTTTTTCACACCTGGATTTGGGGATCCTTCATTGATCCGCCATTCCTCCTTGCAGATCCTCTCCATTTCTGTCAGGTTGGATGGTAAACGTTGGGGGACAGCCATTTTTAGGTCTCTCCAGAGCTGCTCAAATTGGGTTTAAGTCATGGCTCTGGCTGGGCCATTCAAGAACAGTCACAGAGTTGTTGTGAAGCCACTCCTTCGTTATTTTAGCTGTGTGCTTAGGGTCATTGTCTTGTTGGAAGGTAAACCTTCGGCCAAGTCTGAGGTCCTGAGCACTCTGGAGAAGGTTTTCGTCCAGGATATCCCTGTACTTGTCCGCATTCATCTTTCCCTCGATTGCAACCCGTCGTCCTGTCCCTGCAGCTGAAAAACACCCCCACAGCATGATGCTGCTTCCACCACCATGTTTCACTGTTGGGACTGTATTGGACAGGTAATGAGTGCCTGGTTTTCTCCATACATACCGTTTAGAATTAAGGCCAAAAAGTTATATCTCAGACCAGAGAATCTTATTTCTCACCATCTTGGAGTCCTTCAGGTGTTTTTTTAGCAAACTCCATGCGGGCTTTCATGTGTCTTGCACTGAGGAGAGGCTTCCGTCGGGCCACTCTGCCATAAAGCCCCGACAGCAACAGTGTGTGAAAACCTTGTGAAGACTTACAGAAATGTTTGACCTCTGTCATTGCCAACAAAGGGTATTGAAATGAAATTTTGTTATTGACCAAATACTTATTTTTCCACCATAATTTGCAAATAAATTCTTTAAAAATCCTACTATGTGATTTTCTGGATTTTTTTTTTCCTCATTTTGTCTCTCATAGTTGAGGTATTCCTATGATTAAAATTACAGGCCTCTCTCATCTTTTTAAGTGGGTGAACTTGCACAATTGGTGGCTGACTACATACTTTTTTGCCCCACTGTATATATATTTATATATATATATAACAATAGTGACGATTGCTGTTGCAAGCACCACTAATTATTTTTCTCAGCCTTGAGAGTCAGTGGCATTTTGCGACCATCTGGGAAACCATTAAAAGGGTACATTTACCTGTAAGTTAAATTATGCTGATTGGACTTATTGAATTTTTTTTATTTTTCGTTATGGAGTACAGGTGTTTTCTATGGCTAAATACACTCATTCAAGCCTACTTTACTGTGTGTTTGTGAGAGACCGAGATTATGTAAAGCTTACAGAGGTCATCTCTGTGTGGCTCCTTCTAACAACGCGAGTTTCTGTTTGAAGGAGCGGCACACCTGGTCCTGAATAAAGACCTATGTAAATTTGCTTGAGCCAGACATGCCTTTCATTAGTGTGTTCTCACTGTTTGAGCTCTTTCTGTCTCTCTCAGCATCAATCCATTCAGTCCCAGGCATAAACATTCTTTTATTCAAGATAATCTGGTCTCTCCCAATCAAAAAGCTGGTCAAGACACAGAAGATGGAAGAACCTCAGTTAAGTCAACATGAAACAGCATAATGATCCCGCTCTTTTCACTCTGGCTGGTCTGGTTTGAGGGGAATCACTATGCTGTCGGACTCTCATCTATCAAGTCAAGTCTGCTTTATTGTCAATTCTTCCACATGTACAGCACATACACACAGAGAATTGACATTGCGTGACTCTCAGACCCTTGGTGCATACAGAAAACATAAATACAGATAGGTACAGATTAAAAACAAAATACAAAATAAACTATAACAAATACGGTAACTGTAAAAAAAAAAAATATATATATATATATATATATAAAGCACAAGGCATATGGAAGATAGAGTGCAAACCAGTAAAGTGAACAACAGTGCAGATATAGTGATGTAGTGCAAAAAAAAGTTTTGTAGTGCAAAAGAGCTTATTTCGACTGATTAAAGTGACAGTGTGTGTGTATTTGAGAGGGGGGGAGTGGGAGAGTCCATCAGAGGGTCAGAGTTCAGAGGTGCATGGGGCAAAAGAGGGGAGGGGGGGCAAGGTCGGGAGGGAGTTCAGCTTCCTGACAGCCTGATGGATGAAGCTGTCCTTCAGTCTGCTGGTCCTGGCCTGGAGACTCCGCAGTCTCCTCCCTGAAGGCAGCAGACTGAAGAAGCTGTGTGTCTGGTGGGTGGGATCACCTGCAATGCAGAGGTCTTTGCGGGTGAGACGGGTGTTGTAAATGTCTTGGAGGGAGGGGAGAGAGGCACCAATGATCTTCTCAGCTGCTCTCACTATGCGTTGAAGTGTCTTGCGGCAGGACGCGTTGCAGGCGCCATACCACACAGTGATGCAGCTGGTCAGGATGCTCTCGATGGTGCCTCTGTAGAAGGTGCACATGATGGGGGCCGGGGCTCTGGCTCTTCTCAGTTTGCGGAGGAAGTAGAGACGCTGCTGTGCTTTCTTGGCCAGTGCTGTGGTGTTGTCAGTCCAGGAGAGATCCTCTGTGTTGTGCACACCCAGGAACTTGGTGCTGCTCACCCTCTCCACAGTCACACCATTGACGGTCAGAGGGGCATGCTGAGTGCGCACTCTCCTGAAGTCAACAACAATCTCCTTCGTCTTCTCCACATTCAGAGAGAGATTGTTGTCACTGCACCACCCGGCCAGGCGGCTCACCTCGCTCCTGTAGTTTGTCTCATCTCTGTTGCTAATGAGACCCACTACAGTCGTGTCATCCGCAAACTTGATAAGGAGGTTGGAGTTGTGTGACGGTGTGCAGTCGTGGGTCAGCAGAGTGAAGAGGAGGGGGCTAAGCACACATCCTTGGGGGGCCCCAGTGTTCAGTGTGATGGTGCTGGATGTGTTGCTGCCGACCCGTACTGCCTGAGGTCTTCCAGTCAGGAAGTCCAACAGCCAGTTGCACAGCGAAGTGTTGAGCCCCAGCTGGACCAGTTTGTGAATGAGCTGTAGAGGGATGAACAGTATGAACAGTCTATGTCTATGAACAGCATTCTGACGTATGAGTCTTTTTTGTCCAGGTGTGTGAGTGCTGAGTGGAGGGTAGTGGCGATGGCGTCATCGGTCGAGCGTTTGGACCGATATGCAAACTGGAAGGGGTCCAAGGAGGGGGGGAGGGCAGACTTGATATGGTGCATGACTAGCCGTTCAAAGCACTTCATGAGGATGGGGGTAAGTGCAATTTGACGGTAGTCATTGAAGCAGGATGGATGGACTGGAATGATGGTGGTAGCTTTGTAGCATGTGGGGACAACAGCCTGACTTAGCGAGATGTTGAAAATGTCTGTGAAGACATCGGTGAGTTCCACTGCACAGTCTCTCAGTACACGCCCAGGAATGTTGTCAGGACCCAGAGCTTTGCGTGCGTTGATCCTGCTGAGGGATCTCCTCACGCTGTCCGGGGACAGCGTCATCACCTGGTCGCCGGGAGGAGGTGGAGTCTTCTGTGCAGTGGTGCTGTTTTGTGCCTCAAAGCGAGCGAAGAAGATGTTCAGTTCGTTCAGCAGAGAGATGGTGCTGTCACAGGTGCGTGGTGGGGGCTTGTAGTCCGTAATGGTCTGTATCCCCTGCCACAGGCTCCGAGTGTCTCTGCTGTCGCTGAAACGATGGGCTATCCTCCTGGAGTCCTGTCTCTTTTGCCTCTCTGATGCCACAGGAAAGGTTGGCCCTAGCTGTCTTCAAGCCCACCTCATCTCCAGCTCTGAAGGCAGCGTTCCGCGTCTTCAGGAGTCCGTAGACCTCCCCTGTTAGCCACGGCTTCTGGTTGGCCCGGACAGTGATGGTCTTTGAGACTGTTACATCATCAGTGCACTTGGTGATGTAGGCAGTGACAGTCTCGGAGTACTCCTGGAGGTCTGTGGTGTTATTGTATGTGGCAGCCTGCTTAAACATATTCCAGTCAGTGGTGTTAAAACAGTCTTGAAGAGCCTCTGACGACCCTTCCGGCCACACTTGTATCTGTTTGTGAACTGGTTTGGTGACTTTAACGAGTGGTCTGTATGCAGGCATTAGCATGACAGTGATGTGGTCTGAGGCACCGAGGTGGGGGAGGGGGAGGGGGAGGGTCTTGTAAGCTCCTCTCTGTGTGGTGTAAACAAAGTCCAGAGTGTTGTTTCCCCGTGTTGGAAAGTCTATGTGTTGGTGTATTTTTGGGAACACACTCTTTAAGTCTGCGTGGTTGAAATCCCCAGCCAAGATGAGAAAAGCATCAGGGTGGGCTGTCTGCTGCTCACTGATGTGCTGGTACAGTTCATTTAGTGCCTCGCTCCTGTTGCTGTTGTTGGAGCTGGGAGGGATGTATACAGCAACAAGCAGTATGGCTGTATATTCCCTCGGTAGATAGAACGGCCGGCACTTAATAATCAAACTCCACCAGGGGTGAGCAGTGTTTGCAGACCACAACAGCATCGCGGCACCACGCATCATTGATGTAANACGGTCGGCACTTAATAATCATAAACTCCACCAGGGGGGAGCAGTGTTTGCAGACCACAACAGCCTCGCGGCACCACGCATCATTGATGTAAACAAAAAGCCCGCCGCCGCGGGTCTTACCTCCCTCAACGAGAACTCTGTCCGCTCGATAGCATGTCAGCAGATCGAGATGAATAGCGCAGTCCGGAAAGCTGTTGTTGAGCCATGTTTCCGTGAACACAAAAACACAACAGTCTCTTACAGTCCTCTGAGTTGAGCGTAGTAGTCGGATGTAGTCCAGTTTATTGTCCAAAGAGCGTACGTTAGCCAGTACGATGGTGGGGATAGCCGGCTTGTGTGGGTTAGCCGCTAGCCTAACCCGGATACCTCCGCACTTACCCCTCTTCTGCTTCCGCTCGCGCCGCTTGTGGCGCCTCCGCTGTGGGCGCGATGCAGTAGTGGGGGTCGGTGATGGAGTAGGCCTCCGGAGCAGACCGAGATCCCGCAGCTCTACGGCGTGTGCAGAGTTTAACTCTAAAAATGTGGTTCTGCAGACATCGAGCAGAAACTCACGACAATATGCGCGCTTAGAAACAAATAGACGCGACGAATGCGTACAAAAACACTGCGACTCACAAGACAAAAAACACAAAAACACCTTTCTGTCGGGAGAGAGAGAAGCCGCAGCGTGTGAACGCGCCGCCATCTTGGTTATAATCTTGGTTTTAACCTCGATCTACACACAGAGAGCAATCCAAGGCTGCCTGATCTAAGTGACCTACAAGGATTGTGATAATGTAAAATGTCAGAAAGATACGCTAGTGCTAGGCCATGTAATGCTTTAAAAACAAAAACTAGAATTTTAAAATCTATTCTCAGTTTGACTGGTAGCCAATGCAGAGAAGTTAAGATGGGAGAGATATGATAACATTTTCGACTGTCAGTCAGCAGCCTGGCTGCAGCATTTTGTACCATTTGAAGATGCCCGATGGATGATTGATTTACACCATAATAAAATGAATTGCAATAATCAAGGCGTGGAGTAATAAATGCATGGATAACTTTTTCAAAGTTCTTTAAAGAAAGAACAGGTTTGAATTTTGCGAGACATCGTAAATGATAAAAACAGGATTTAACAACAGAATTAATTTGTTTATCGAACTTGAGACCTG
This sequence comes from Sinocyclocheilus anophthalmus, assembly GCA_018155175.1. Lineage (NCBI taxonomy): Eukaryota > Metazoa > Chordata > Actinopteri > Cypriniformes > Cyprinidae > Sinocyclocheilus > Sinocyclocheilus anophthalmus. Next base: position 16,172 of record JADLZN010010145.1, read on the forward strand.
AATCAAACAACACACCTACATTTTTCGCACATGGAGTAACATGAGAGCTTAAGTCGCCAAGGTCCAGATCACCAAAATCATAGGAATCACTTGGACCAAACAGCATAACTTCAGTTTTATTCTCATTTAAGGCCAAAAAAATTGTGTGTAAGCCATAATTTCACTTCCTGTAAACACGCCAGCAGGAGAACCTCTATGGAGCTTGAATCATTGTGTTCAAAGGGGAGGTACAATTGGGTGTCATCAGCATATAGGTGGAAAGATACTCCATATTTGGAAAAGATGGAACCCAATGGCAGCAAGTATAAGGAGAACAGTGTTGAATGTATACAATCTATATATAGACATATATTCAACATATACATTACAATGATGATTTGCCTTAGAAATTCCTGTAACAAATATGATACTTTAGGCTTAATAGGGTTAAAGATTCCCAGGCATCTAGGACATATATTTCCACTTATTGAAGACTCATGTGAGTTATTGAGTTGGCCATCATAATTATTATAATCATTTGTTTTTGAGCTGTGAATGTTCAGAGACAATTATGCATCAGTGTGCCTTCTTATTTTTTTTCAATTATGTCAATATTAAAGCCATGAAGTATCTTTAAAATGAATTACTGTAAAAGCTACTTTATCAGCAGGCCCACAAAGACTTGGCACTCACAGAAAGCCCAGAACATTTCTGCAGAATTCAAACATCCATCATTCTATTTGAATGTCAAGTTATCGCTAGTTTGCTTGAGTTTTTAATGTGTTATACCTGTGTATAACATATTTAACCATAATTAAGTGTATTTTCCTCCCAATATTAGCATAGACAATTTGTAAAAAGTCTGCAGATTCTATTTGAACTTGCTCATCAGTAACACAAAATAAATGTAAATATATTTTTTGGATTGATTGGGTAACTTGAATAAACCACCTAATAAAACCATATATTTCAACTACATATCCCCAAACGATTCTTTCAAAGGGCTGTAAAGCAATATTACAAGCCACGTTGTAAAATGCAAGCTCTGCATGTCAGAGCATTCTGTAATCAAGGTCGCTAACCATCTTCTAGACCTGATTTCCTGTCTCAGTATTCACTGCCTCTCCTGACACATTGGCAGTGCATTTCACTTGGCAGATCCCTGCAACTCGAAAGGGCACCTCAGCATCCACGAGCAGAATAACCGATTCTTCTGCTGCGACTCAGTATTCAGTGTGCGTATCTAGGGCTAAATGATCTCTTCCTCTCTCTCTCTCTCCTCCACTGTCAAGAGCTCTGGAAGAGTGAGGCAGTCACACCTGCCTCCCCTCGGAGCTCACAAGGACAGTGTGCTGAGGTCCACTGTTTCCAGAAGACACAATTAGCATTTTTTAATTGCTGTTCATGATTGCTATAAACAATTAATTCACCTAAAATGGAAATGTTGTCATTGGTGTCATTATTACATGCCATTCCAAAGCTGTACGATTTTTCTTTCATCTGTGAAATACGAAGGAGGAAAAATTACAAAAAGCTCCATAAAAGAACAATGTACTACTCATGCACAAAGTCAATGTGTTTTGAGAAAAAACACAACAAAAGGTAAACCATTATTTAATGAAATACATTTTAAATTTCTCCTTACAGTTTTGGTATGACATGAGAGTGAGTAAATTGACATTTTTATTATTTTTGGGTGAACTATCCATTTAATCTCTTCTATTAATTAGATGTGTAATCCAAAGTTTGGTGGCTCTTTAATCAGAGAGACGGTTCTCCCAATACTCAAACTTTCTTTTCTCTGATAAACAAGTACTGTGGTTTATCTCGGGCTGGATGAGCTTCATCTGATGCTCATTAATTCAGAGCCCCTAATGGAAGCCAATATCTCTGATAGATAGATCAGTCTTCTCACTTCCCCATGTATTCATGATCAATTCTCTGAAGGCTGCCTATAGCAACGGAACACAGCTTCCTGGCCACTGAGCAAGACCCACTGGTTTGGGTGAATGCAGTAGCTTTATGCAGAGTTTATAAATAATAACCTAAGACTAACAGACTAATTATGCTAGCAAACAATATGACATAAATTCCAATTAAGTGATGAAGTAGACTTTTCTCTTAAGTGGCTTGTTATACAGTTTGTGTGTAGTGTTCAGGGGGTCATATCCTGATTAGTATGTGTGAAGTTCAGTTATATGAATGACATGAAGCTGATTCATATCAGCTTCTCACTCTTCTCTCCAAAACTGTCCACAGTGGTTTGATAATATTCAAGTCAGGTGATTGTCATGTGTTTTGTCTGGCTAAGGCAGATGTGGAAGTTCATCCTGGTGCTCCAACTGTCCAGGTTTTATGATCATGACACCATCTTTTTCCCATTTTCCCATTGGTGTCTGTGATTAAAGTTTTAGCAATTGCAGTTCTTTAATGGATGTTGGCTTTGTGAAATTCTCTCTGGACAATTTTTGTGGAAACGGGGTCCCTATCATTCATTGTCGATTTTTTTTTGCTGATGAGGTCTTGCTTTGTGTACTGTCATAATCGTAAAGACTGTCGTAATCGTAACAAAACAACTGGGCTGTTACTGACACTGCTGCTAAATGTGCTTCCATGATTTGTCCTTTTTGGGTGTATATCAAGTCACCCATTTCACCCATGGCTTGTACTAAATACTCCTGAACACATCTTACACTACATTGATATATGACCCACAGAATATAGATGTCACAGTATGCCTTAGTTTGGACTTCGTTTTCCATTTCCCTTTGAGTTGGTTGTGATGGTTATTCATTTGATTATGTTCAGGTGTGTCTCATTATTGTGTATTTAGTTCAGTTCTGTGTTGGTTCAGTTGTCCGGTGTCGTTGTGAAGGTTGTGTTTGGACTGTTGCTCTTTATTTGGATTGTTGGAATTTACCGTGTGGATTATTAAAGACTGTGACTCTTCATCTTCTTCGTCGTGCGTATATATTTATACAACACAATCGTGACAATAGAAAACAAAAAGATAAATAAAAGATGGCTGCAATGTAGTTTACACATATGATATTAACCCCTATAATAATGGATGTCCAAGGGTGTGGCATGATTTTTCTGTGACCTAGTGGGAAAATCCGAAACATTTAAGACATTAAACAAACTGTGAAAATTAGTCAGTATAAAACTAGGCTAAGCTCGTGAGGGGGTTTACCCCCTGAGACAGCTGGGTGAGGCACTGACCTGCCACCAGCTTATTTACAACCGAGAAATCATTTATTACATCTGCTATCATTTCATTGAAGGGAACACTGCAGATGACAGAGTAAAGTATGCCCTTCGCTTTTTATTGAATGTTATGTTTGTTTTCAACATAAAGTCCTTGAAGATATTGGTCTAATAAAAACAATGCCTGGTTCAATTTACAGAAACCCTGATTTTAAGAGCCTTTTCATCTAATGGAGCTCCTAACAAAAACTCATGGGAAACATACTCATATAATAAAAACGATCAAAAGCTAAGCATGAATAAGGAATATTCAACTGTTGTCTTGCCACAGTTCTTCCAATATGCCATTACGTCACTGACTATACAACTGCATAACCTGCCCACAAACAAACTTGAACACATCTCAGGCTTTAAAAACAAATCTTCAATACAAGTCTTACGTACTTTTCTAGTTTTGATAACTTATTTTAACATACAAAGTTATTCCTTTCTACTTAGAAGACAAACGTGTATAAACAGATAACCCTGAACTAATAATCCTCTAAAATCAATGCTTTCTGCTGCTGCTTATTAAAATCAGTACGAAGGAGGGAGAGATCTGTTTAAGTTTGTGTCAGTAACAGAAATATTCAGAGTAAGCTCTTTCTGCCTTCATCTCTGTCCTACTGGGAGGCTTTACTCTGTCCATCACAGAGCAGAGGGAGAGAGTGAAGGAGGGAAGGATTTGTCTTTGACTAAGTGGATTAGCAACAGGTAAAGCTCTCACTGCATTTCCGTCGTGATGATGTTAGCGCAGGTCCTGTCCCAGTCATCTGCCGTTTATCTGTGATGGATGAGCCAGAGCAGGCATCACTTTCAGCAAGTCCACACACATAATTGTTTTTCTCTCACTGTGGGCTCTTTCCGCTGACTTCTGTTGTTTTAGTTCTGAGCTAATGATATTTTCGGTCCTCAACCATTATATATTTTTCACATAAATCTTTTTGCAGTTTTAGATTTTCATTAAGATATTATATAGCATGTTTATTAGAACTGTTGGCTAGTCCCCACGTAGAGAATTTTAGGTTTTACCATCCTTGTAAGGACATACAGTATGATATCCAGATTTATTGTTTGTTTATGATGCACTACAGATTCAGTTTAAACAATATTGAATCAGTTTGGATGGATCAGGTTTGGATGTATTGAAAAACTGCTTTAGAAAACCTTATTTTCAAAGGTTTTAAAATGTATGTGTGTGTGTGTGTGGTGTGTGTGTGTGTGGGTGTGTGTGTCGCAAGCCCGATATATAGATAGAGATGATATATATCTATAGCTATATAACTGATTCTGAACCTTCTAATGAATGACAATGCCACATAGACCAAAATTTAAAATTGAAAGACCAAATGACCCCCAAAAGAAAGTAAGTCCAAAAAGAATAAATAATTCTTTAAATAATTAATAAATAAATAACATACAATAAAAATTAACATGCTGATCACCCAGATGAGTCTATTTGTAATGCACAGCCATTTTTTCCTATATAATGAATTGACATAAGCAAAGTGACATGCCGTACACATTTGAAAAAAATATTGTGTTAATGTACTCTATTTATCCCAAGACAAATTAGACTTGTTTTGTGACTTTTGATAATCTGAAAATTGGAAAGAACAAGATAGTAGACTTGAACTTATGAATATTAATTAGGTGAAGTTCATTCATTATTTCTACCTGATTTGCTGAAAATAAGTGCTATTCATATTTTTAGCCACGATTACTGTTAATCACATATGTATTTCCAATAAATAGTGGGAGAAGGGCATATGGTTGATACACTTCTGTTCAACCCAGTATTTTATTTTTATATGGATCTTCCACTGAACAAGCAGTTAGATAAAGATAAATAGCAAATCCATATATTCATAATATGCAGCGTTAAATGGGCCTGTGATGATGATCAGGCACAGACAGACTCTGTCAGCATGAAGAGGATTGTGTGTCCTGAAGCGTAAGAGTGTCTGTCCTGCCATATGTGGACATTATGTCCTTGTGCTCGCCTTTCTTTATGCGTTAGGCCCTGCATATTGGTATGTATGCATGAGATCACCCACACTAAGCCACCCAATCGAGCATGTCTCCCATGGGGTTTCACAGTGCCTTCGACACGTAAATCAAAGGCATGGAAGCAACTCACCAGTTCAAAGCGCAGCAGCGAAGTGGATTGTTCTGGATGGATCTGAGAATGGCTCACTCAGCCATTAAACAGGGTGAGGCTCAGTACAGGGAATTCAGAGGGCAGAAGTGGGCTTTGATGTCACAAGATTTCATGTTTAGAAATGAAATGCTGGGATAACACTTCCTAATCTAATGGAAATACACTCTGGTGTGCATAATAGCTGAACTCAGGTCAGAGAAACGGAAAGTCAGGGGAAATGCACAGATGATGTGAATTCAGTTCTTGGAGATTGGTACTCAGTGGTGTTACCAATATGTTTTTACTGTAATATTTCAAAGTACATCATAAACAACTGTTCTAGGCAGATAAAATATATAGGCTATTTTTTTCTATATATTTTTAACATGATTTGTGATTGATCATTTTAGAAATTTTAAAAGACCAAAATCTACTTAATTTTTGCATTAATCAATGGTCTTGATGTTTAAAAATGCTGCATTTTCTGTTTTATGACAAGTTTGTTATTGTTATGTTTAGTCAACGTTTAATATGGAAAATGAGTATAGCAGCAGGGTTGTTATAGTTAACTTAAAAATGAAAACCATAAACACTTTTTTAGCTAGTTCCCAAGGCACCATTTCTCATTTTAATTTAGTTTAACTTGATGTACTAAAATAAATAAACCCAGATATATATAGATTGATAGATCATCGGGTTAACTTGGGTGATCCTTTTTAAAAATGCAGGTATAAATGACGGGCGAGTGCATATTGTTGATACTTCAGATATTTGAGTAAACTACACAAAGGCAGTCTCCAGCTGCCATGAGGCCTCTTGTGTAGATTTATTTTTTATTCATTCAGGTCCAGTGCAAGAGACAGGAAGGACAGCAGTAGTGTTCGTAACAGGTTAGGCTTTCTGTTTCTGCTGTATTCAGTCCTTGAATGGAATTCATGCTCAACAATGGGTCACGAGACTCCTGGGATCAGAGTCTCTGATAAGCACCAGGAGCAGAAGGACAGAGAGAGCGAGAGTGTTTGCACCGTGGCTTTTCTCCATTATCCCTGTCCAGCTCTTATCTGGGGCTTGCCTGTCAGGAAATCAGTTAGAATATGTGGGGAAATGAAGAGAGGAATAGAGGTACAGTATGCACACACATAGGGAAATCAGTGATGGAGAAAACTGCAAAGCTGCTGACTTAATTTTAAAATGATTTTTAATAGTTTCGTGACTGAACTTAAAAGTTATCTTAATATGGCGCAAGCTGGTACACATCATTTTTTTGCTATTTGGTCAGTTATATACATTTTTTAACCATGTAGTTTTCAAATAAGCCTGAAGGACTTGATTAGTTGGATCGGGTGTAGTTAATTAGGGTTGAATTTAAACTCTGCAGGGCTCCGGCCCTCCAAGAATTGAGTTTGACACCCCTGCTGTAAATTGTTCTGTTTAAATGCTGTTTAATGCAAAAACCAAGATGAGATTTTTGTGATAAATGCTATATATATTTTTGAATAGAGAAAGATCTTTTTTGCAACCATGTAATGTATAGTGCATACAAACCAGAAAAACCTTCACCATTTGAAATGCATGAAAATTAGTTTTTGTTTGCAGTCCGCATTCTCCTTTGCTGTTCTAGATCTTTGAAGATTAAATTTATGAGCTCTATATTTTTAGACCGGTAGGCCCGCACTATTTCAAAAGGACTCGATTTATTTAAGATATTTATCATTGTAGTTTATCACATCCAGCTTACTTGGCCTCGAGGTTTCCACATGAAGTTATCAACCTTGGAAAGAAAGCGATGGGACGTGATAAGGTACTGTTATCAGACACATCTGTTTAACCTGCAGGTTTTTTCCGCTGTGTGACTTTGAAAGAGCAAGACAGCTATCAGTGAGACCTAATAGAGAACTCTGTCGCTCTACCTCATGCCCCAGGCTGCTTATATTTCTAGACTTAAAGGGATACTCCAAACAATAATTCATTTATCACCCCCCATGACATTCCAAACCTGTATGACTTTATTTAGTCCGTGGAAGACAAAAGAAAGACATTTAGCAGAATGTCCTAGCTGCTCTTTTTCCATGCAATGAAAGGACCAGGGACAGTCATGATCACCATGTACTCCTATTTTAAAAAATTTAATGTATTTTTCGTTAACTATCCCTTTAAATACAGGGCTTGTCAACTCAATCATCACCTGCTTATTGTGCCAGTTTCATCAATTAATCTGCCTCTTTTTCCTTGTTTCCTTCCTCAAGGTGACCGCTTGACGCAAGTTGATGCATGGCGCCTGTAAAACAGATTGCATTTATGATAATGAGGCTAGTTGAGGGTAAAATCAAACCATATTTTCATTCCATCACCTTCAAGGCTGACATCTCCACTCAATGCGACACTGATTGTGAATCAATTTCCTAATGATGGGAAATCAGTATTTAACCTGTGAATGCTAGGTGAGATCTTGGTCATGGTGGAGGTTGTCCCACAATTCCTTACTTCCAATTGAGCTGTTTTATGTATCACCTTCAAGTACAAAGCTGAAGCTTCCAGGAGAGTGTTAAGGAATTCACACTATCATTTCTCTTTCTCAAAAAACAAGCAGATAAATAAATGAGAATCACTGAGAAGGGAAAATCTCTGAGCTCCTGACTGCCAACTAGGGGTTGCACCGACTAATCGACTTCAATGCTCTGCCATGACGCTTTAAGCTTGACGTCGACTAGTCGCTGGTCCTATAGAGGGCGCAACAGGATAAGAAATCTTTGAAGGACTTCCAAATTTACGCTCCGTTTCCAAACAGTTAAAATGACAAATAAATGCATACTTTGAAAGCGCTCCACAAGACATGTGAGATTATATTACTGGATGCTCGAAATTGAACAGGAGAATGCACGTTTTAAACAGCTTATTTAAACAGCACTGCTGCACTGTAACACACACATAGGCTACAGACAGTAGCTCGTACATCACGCACACATCACGCGCGCACAGAATCAGCCCGGAAATGTATTGTCAACACTGTTCTGTGATTTCTCAATAAAATAGCTTAGAAACTGAAAAGTTAAAACATATATTTCTTAATAACTAAATCCCACAGTTTCACTACTAGTAGAGAGACGCTGCCAGGTAGAATTAATTCACACACGCAATCGCTCTCACTAATGCATTCATATGAATGTAATCGTTACTGAGCTACTTTATCTGTATCTGATTTAGAACGAGCAGAAATCTGTGAGAAATATAACGACATAAAGACAAAAGAACTGATAAAAATGAGCTATTATAGGAGCCCAATAGCCATGTGGACAGCGCTGTGTCATATGCCATAGCTGTGCACAAGGTGTTTATCACAGCTCCAGACTTGTTCATTAATGACGTCATCAGCGACTAGTTGACTTCGACTCGACTTTCATCACATAAAAGTCGACTTTAAAAAATCAGAAGTCATTCAACCCCTACTGCCAACTATCCTTTTTTACAGCTGCACTGTTCACAGTTTTTAATTTGGTCATATCTGGCCATCAGATATCCCAGCTAAGCTTCTGCTGAGGTGACTCGTCACTCTCAGTACTTGTGCCAAGCTCTGAAAAAATACACTGCTTTACTTCTCGCCATGTGTGACAGGCTCTCTTGTGCCTCTGTGAGAGAGCGTGATTGTGTGCCCAGCCTTGGTTTCCTTCCTCCCTTGCTCTTTTGCAGGAGACCTTTGGTGTGAAAGGCAATCCTATTACCCCCAGCCCGGCGATAAGGAGGACTGGCTTGCTCACAAAGGACGAATCGGAGAAAGCGAACCTCCAATGGCTTTGGTTTAACCCATGGTCAAACATTCTGGCGAGGTTTTCCTCCCATCATTTCAGGGAAATTGGGTCTTCGGCTGAGAAGGTATGTGTTTAGGAGATGGAATAAGGTGTGAAATTTCACCACATCCTCCTGCTGCATCATCAGCAACACAAGCGAGAAGACTAGTGGAAGGAGCCAGCAGCTCAGAAATTAGAGCAGTGCTGAATATCTCACACATGTCTAGATCTGAAAATGATGCTAAGCAGTGTCAAATTCAAAAAGCATTTTTAATTCATATTTGGACTTGTATTAAATACGCATAATCAGGTTTTTACAGTCAGGACTGAGAATTTCAACCATCTGTGAGAAGTAGTTCTTCTTATTTTATTTATTTATATATTTATTTAAACTATGGGCACAATAAATATAATTTCATCAAATCAAAAAAATTCTGTGACTCAGGTCTAAATTTTTTGAAAAACAATAAGAACAACAACAAACAATAATAGTAATATTACACGGAACAAATGACAAATGCAAACATTGTGTTGCCCATTTTTCATGAGCGAATCAAAGATCTAGACTTTTTCTAGGTAAACAAAAGGCCTATTCTCTCAAGATGTTCACACAAGCCTGTCTAAATCTGGTTATGAGCACTTCTCCTTGCGAGTAATCCATCCAACTCACAGGTGTTGCATATCAGATGCTGATTAGACAGCCATGATGATTGCACACGTGTGCAGGCTCGGCCACATACAAAGGGCCCACTATAAAATGTGCAGTTACTTATTGGGGGTATGGGGGGGGGGGGGGGTGGGTTACAAAACAGCTCAGTATCTGGTGTGACCACCATTTGCCTCACGCAGTGCAACACATCTCCTTCGCATAGAGTTGATCAGGTTGTTGATTGTGGCCTGTGGAATGTTGGTCCACTCCTCTTCAATGGCTGTGCGAAGTTGCTGGATATTGGCAAAAACTGGAACACACTGTCGTATACACCGATACAGAGCATCCCAAACATGCTCAATGGATGACACGTCCGGTGAGTATGCTGGCCATGCAATGCAAGAACTGGGATGTTTTCAGCTACCAGGAATTGTGTACAGATCCTTGCAACATGGCCGTGCATTATCATGCTGCAACATGAGGTGATGGTCGTGGATGAATGGCACAACAATGGGCCTCAGGATCTCGTCACGGTATCTCTGTGCATTCAAAATGCCATCAATAAAATGCACCTGTGTTCGTTGTCCATAACATACGCCTGCCCATACCATAAACCCACCATGGGCCACTCGATCCACAACGTTGAAATCAGCAAACTGCTCACCCACACGACGCAATACACGCTGTCTGCCATCTGCCCTGAACAGTGAAAACTGGGATTAATTTGTGAAGAGAACACCTCTCCAAAGTGCAGACGCCATCGAATGTGAGCATTTGACCACTCAAGTCAGTTATGATGACGAACTGCAGTCAGGTCGAGACCCCGATGAGGATGACGAGCATGCAGATGAGCTTCCCTGAGACGGTTTCTGACAGTTTGTGCAGAAATTCTTTGGTAATGCAAACCGATTGTTGCAGCAGCTGTCCGGGTGGCTGGTCTCAGACGATCTTGGAGGTGAAGATGCTGAATGTGGAGGTCCTGGGCTGGTGTGGTTACACGTGGTCTGACGTTGTGAGGCCGGTTGGTTGTACTGCCAAATTCTCTGAAACGCCTTTGGAGACGGCTTATGGTCGAGAAATGAACATTCAATTCACGGGCAAAAGCTCTGATGGACATTCCTGCAGTCAGCATGCCAATTGCACGCTCCCTCAAAACTTGCGACATCTGTGGTATTGTGCTGTGTGATAAAACTGCACATTTTAGAGTGGCCTTTTATTGTGGCCAGCCTAAGGCACACCTGTGCAATAATCATGCTGTCTAATCAGCATCTTGATATGCCACACCTGTGAGGTGGATGGAGAAGTGCTCACTAACACAGATTAGACAGATTTGTGAACAATATTTGAGAGAAATGTGCCTTTTGTGTACATAGAAAAAGTCATATCTTTGAGTTCAGCTCATGAAAAATAGGGGCAAAAACAAAGTGTTGCGTTTATAATTTTGTCAGCGTATATATTATACATATATGTATGTATATATTGTGCAAAAATTGAAATAATTTTTACAGTAAATATTGAGAAAGTTGAAGTTTATTCCATTCTTAGTCTAAATTAAAAAAAATATTTTAAAATATAATGTAATAATTTGTTGGTTATCAATCGATTTTCTAGTTTTAGAATTATCTGAATCTGGATCAGAGGTAAATATAAATACAATCTATATGTAGCATGCACTTGAAAAAGACCGAAATGTGTGTGAGTTCAAAAAAATAAAATAAAAAAATAAAATTAAATCACTCCGAAATTGCTAGTACATTTTATGAATAGTTAAAACAATTACCTGACATTTTAAAGTACAAATATTGAAATAGTATTTTCTTGAATAATCTTTTATTTACAACTGTGTGTTTAGTGTTCACTGAAAAAAAATCAACCTCTCGTACATGAAAGTGGAAGAAACACCAAACTTTCCTTGTGAGAAGACTGTTTATTTGTAAAGCATCATATAAGACATGATGTGCAAAAACTTGAATCTGTGCATTATATACCAAAATGTGCCACTGACAACTTTTTGCAGTGCAGAATGTTATATTAAAAAACAATATTTTTTTATATCCTCACTGGCACATCAAAGGAAATGAATGTCATCCAGTTGAAATTAGTTTCCTTTTCCCTTCAGTATGTTATAACCTCTGCAAAACTGCACCCAGTTTGCTGCTCACTCATTTTTTCAGCCATTCAAAAAATATATTGTAACCTCGTTTCACACATAAACCCCTTTAGATTTCTGTTTTCTTCAAAAACAAGAATTAGACCTATTAGGCAAGATTATTGACAAATGTGTTGTAAATATTATTGAACAATAATGGTTATATTTATTGAACAATATTTTGATAATTATTAGGTAAATAATATAAATCAAATTATTACATTTAAATGATAAAATAATCATTTGATAATTGTTTAATAATGATATTAGTGATCCTTTCCCCCCTTAATTTTGTGGCCCACTATTACATCTGTCTAATACAAAGAGGCAAAAGCCTAAAAGTAAATAAAATTGGTATTTAGTTCATGTCCGGCCAGCTTTTATTCCCTGCCACAGAGAGTCTAGCGCAGCCAGTGCTCTAAATCAAAGTATCTCCTCCAGGTCTCCCAAAGTGTTGGTCACCGGTGGCGGTGAGAAACATCCACCTATTGCTAAAGTGAATATAATGGTGTTGTGCCATATAGCGAGAGAGTTAGAAAAGGTGTCCTCCTGGGAAATGCCTGCAGAGAGGCAGGGAGGTGAGCAGCTAATTATGAGTCCATCCCCCCTCTTCATCTTCCTCTTTCATTTCCTTCCTCCCTTCAGAGGTTCATCTGCATGTTTCTGAAGCTCTGCAATTACCACAGCAAAACCCCTGGCCACTACCAGAGGGAAGAGGACGAAACAGGACAGAAAGAAAAAAAGGAATAATATTAAATTACATGAATAATTTAATATATACTTAGTCTCTTGGATTGCAATTTTCCCTAAAATTCTTTTGGATCTCAGCATTGCATTATATTGCATATGTGACCTTCACTCTGCTGTTATAGAGATTGCTGTGAGAAATGCTTTTGCTGAAAGTGTTTAAAATAAGAGAGCCATAATCAATTATAATGAACGAGGACGTGTCTGTTCCACTTCTAGCCGAGTTTTCATTTTCCAGTGCTGACAATCATTCATATGCTCAAATGCTTGGAGTATTATTTTTGTCCCCTGCACGATGCATAAACTTCCTCTGCTACTTTGCATTCAATTTCACCATATTGCATATAGGCTTGGCTTTTACCCAAACTGGGCTGGACTACAGGTGAAAGGTTTTTTTCCTGATGAACATTATCCTTCACAGAGTGAAGCATACCATAAACTGCAGTCTCGAGTCCTCTGACACAGAAATGTAGATAAATGTGTGTCAATTAGAATGATATAGGGAGCCGATCAAGATGAAGAGGGGTTTGGATTTGGTAACCGACGATGGAAGCCTGACGCGACTATGAAGTCTTAGTGATAGTCCGCTCTCTCCACCTTAGAAAAGAGCAAGAACCTGGACGGAGAACGTATGCATAGCTTAGTGGTACGATAACATATATGATTTGTCACATTTCTCACTGACCAGTTTTCGTACTGTGGTGTAGTTGGTTGAGTGGAGGCCGACAGTACCAACTTTCCATTAGAAGTTAACAGCATTTGATGATTGAGACACTGTCCGTTTAATAACTAAGAAGCATGCAGTGTTTTAAGCTAAAACAATGTATCATTCAGGGTTTTGAGCTACAATCAAAGGTTATGCGAATGCATAAGATCGTTGTATTTATACTACTAGATAGGGAGAAATGTAATTCACTATAGAAGCTGTACGAATCGTCTATACGGGTTGGGAGAGAGTATATATGCTAATAGGTATATATAAGGACGGAAGAACCTAACTGGGCACGGATTTTTATAATCTTATTTGAAACTTTAATTGCATGTGGTGCGGGCAGCTAATTGTATCTTTTGTCGGATGTGTACGTTTGGGACGGCATTGTGGGCAGGGCATTAAATTGATGGTATAACAACAACCAGAGGAGAAAGTATGTTTGTTCTCGCTTGTGTAGACTACGACTTCGTAAGGTATCTACTTATCTAAGTCCCATCATGTCAGCGGGAAAAAAAAACACAAGGAGGAGACATTTGGAAATCTATGAAAGGCACGGGTATCTTTTAGAGCCCGCGAGCCAGACGGGGGAAGGCAATCAAAGGCGGCTTGGACCCGTGTCCATACAGACATGTAGGAGGGCGGAAGGAAGATCGGAATTGCAGTGCATTAACCTTAACAGTAGGGGGGGCAATCCATTAGGGTTTCAGAGCAATCATCACTGTTTTCCACGTTCTCCAAACCCGGCCTTGTTTGAACGGCCCTCTAGCCTCTCGAACATGTTGTTTTGCTTTTACTAAAACTAATATTTCTTTCTCTTATGCTCTTGCAGTGCTTCACTCTCTCGGTTCCTTTCTCTTTCAGTCCCCATATTTCCCTCACTGTCTGTCTGTAGTCCTGTAGCGTGGGGTGGTAATGGGTGGTCATGGCTGACAGCTCATTGGGTTATATGCTGTGCTGTTCAGTATTCCCATCATGGCACATTTCCTCTTCCATCAACTCCAGCTCGTTTTAATACACCTCCATAAATGCCTGTCTCACCAACTCCCACAGCGTCGTGACATCTGCACATCATGCCATTAGATACATGGCCCTGATCCCAATGCATGAAAAGGGCTGAATTACAGGAGGCTTATATCCACAATATTAGTCGCCTGTCAGCTATTTGTTTTGTATCTATAAAAAACATAGCGGACATTTACCAATCAAAATCCCATGAAGATATTACTTTTTGCTAAAAGCATACAACCCATAAACTGAACTCCAAATTGAAGCAAATTTCTTAATGAAATGTGGTTTCGAACACCTTTGTGGCCAAATCTAACAGGAGACCTTGTTAAATTACAGGTGAACTCCATTTGCGGGTCAAAATCCTGAAGGATGCATCTCTGGTGCATTTTAGAGATATCTTCTGCCCTAGTGTGTGTATAATGGAGGCTGATGGGTGCTGCTAACCATTAGCACACAAGCCCTCCAGGAGCCGCTAATGCCCTGCAGATATTGACCCAGCATCCATCATCCAGTCACGCTCATACGAAGTGCCGCCATGTCTTTTTCCAGACTCTTAAGTGAGAATTGTTCGCAATGGAAAAGAAGTTCTTTGAGAGAAAAAAAATCACGCACACGTAGCTGCTAATTGTTGGGAAATTAAATGTGTCTTGTAACCAGCGGTGGGAAGGGTTGAGGAATCAATGTATTGATCTGACGTCCAGCTTACTGTTTCTAATCCTGCAAATTTTGTGTTGCTGCTGGAAGTGCCGTATTGAATATCTGAAGTAACCAGACGTGCTGCTTAAATGTAATTTATGTAATGCAGTGGATGCGTGTGTTGAGGTTCATTCCGGCTAGTGCTCACGGATTTCCTGAGCTATTAAATATATTTATTTAGCTGCATTGGCTGACAGGATCAACACACAGGAACTACAAATCAACTTGTGTTCTTTAGGTATTAATTAAAAAAACTAACATATGTCATACTCATAGAAGTGTGTAACAATGCTGTAAGAAATTAATCCGTAAAAGAACATTAGTGGGATTATATTAGAACATTAGTCAGCTCATTAGTGGGACATTATCCATTAATTTTATGGATATTTCTGTTAACTCTAGTGTAACATTCCAAATAAAAGTATAACACTGTAAAAAATAAATATGGAAATTTCCTTCAAATTCATAAAGTACATTGTGCCCTATTTTAAAGTTAATTTTAGGTTATCGAAAAATCAGTTGTTACTATAATCATGAATTAATATATGTATTACAGATTTAGTCACCCAGGACTTTTTTTTTTGTGGTCCACACAAATTGTATTTGTTTATTGAAGTAAAATGTAAATTTTAGATGACAACCTTAAACAATCATTTGAGGTGTTGCCTTGGCAACTAACTGAAATACGTTTATGAAGTGGTAAAATGACAAACTGAAAAAAAAGAAAGTTAAAAATAAATATGAAATACAATGACATAAACAAATAATAAAAATACTAAACCTTTAAACTTACAATGGAAACCTGAAAATCTAAAAATAAAAGGTAATTCAAACTATTAATAAATACTATAATTGTATAAGTAATATTAAAATAATCCTGATCACCTTAACGTCAGTCCTGTATTAGATTGCAGCAAATCCTTGTTAAGAGTCACCAAGGGTTTAAATCCATTAAAATAACTTAACTAGTTTACAGGTTTATTCACTTAAGGTGTTTGCTGCAACTGGGCCAAGAGCTTTAAGGTGGCAATGTTGGTTTGCACCTGCGGCTCTGTGTGATGTTTAGAAGGATCCCAATATTAGACTTTTGGCTGTTTATAAAATTATTTTCACCAAGGTCCCTGATCATTTCACACAGTTTGTGTGGCCCATTTCAAATGTTTTGTGAACCTGTCAGCATGTAATGCAGGCTTTGCCAAGAGGCTGTTATTGATGGATGGGGCAGCAGCAACTGTATTGGTCCCAAGAAGGTCTAAAATACCTGGAGAAATTTATCCGATAGCATTCTCATTCATCTCAAAGGCAGCTGCTTGGCTTGTGCCCCAAAACCTGTAAGCATTGTGACTCATTCTGCATGGTAAAACCTCATTTACATAGAGGTTTGAAGTATACAGTAACATGAAACCTGTTTCATTCAGAGAGGAAGTGAAAAACTTTATTATGTTTGCAAATTTGCAAATATATGTTTGCGAAATTTAAACGTATCCTTCTCTTATTTTCATTTCTTTCCTAACATCATAACCTTAGTGGGCCAGTTTAGTGCCTTAAGTTCTACAAGAAATGGGATATTAAAATCAATATACATTTATTTTATTTGAATTAAAGTTTTATATATTTTTTCAGCACATCTAATAATGTTGCAATTTATTTAAAATTAATTTGAATTAATTTGAATTTTACATGACTATTTTATATTAGAGGATATTTAATTATTTTATATATTTGAAAATATTTGAATATTTGAGTCCTGTGAATTTCTACCACAAGCATAAAAATCTGTTTAGCAACTTTTACCTTCAACAAATGTCTCTCTCAAGTCATTTTAAATAGTAATTATTTGAGAAATAACTCAATCATATTTCTAGAACTAATCTTTTAGCTAATTTTCAAAATGAGGCAAACATGAATTCTCCGCTGCGCAATTACACAATATTCAGTGTCAATCTGAACAGTTTCAATAAAGTTTTTTAAATAAATAATAAAAAGAAACCGTTCAGAATTTGAAATCATCTTTGAATAGATAATGGCAGCGGCATAAAAGAAGTGGCTGAACCTGCTCTTTCATTATTTGAATTATACAATGAAAAAAGCCAATTAAACATATAATTTTACGCTCAGCTAGTTTAATGAACTGTGCTTTTCACAAGAAAAGGGTCAACTAAGGGTTTGGTATCTGAATTCCACACATACAGTTTTGTAGACTTTGATTTTCCTCAGAAGTTAAAAAAACCAAAACATCTTAAGCGCTTGATAAGATTCATGCTACAACACATAAAAAGCATTATATGGACTTGTTTTGCCTTGATAGACAAATGT
This sequence comes from Sinocyclocheilus anophthalmus, assembly GCA_018155175.1. Taxonomy (NCBI): domain Eukaryota; kingdom Metazoa; phylum Chordata; class Actinopteri; order Cypriniformes; family Cyprinidae; genus Sinocyclocheilus; species Sinocyclocheilus anophthalmus. The sequence continues at coordinate 33,599 of JADLZN010010145.1, forward strand.
TTTCTCTGCAGGGATCTTTCTGTTCTTCTCCACAAATGAAATTGCGGAGTGCTGCCATCACAGTTTGGATAAAGGTCCATTCCAGTTTCAACTAGAGCAACCTCCTTTGATTCCCATCATGTGGCAATGTGTCGTCAGAGGGACTTGCTCTCAGCATAAAATATTGAAGAAGTCAGCCCTCTTTTGAGAATCAAAAAGAAACATAAACAGCGTATGCTAATAAGTTTCAGAGTGCTCATTTAATAATTGATATTTTACAAAGTATAGATTGGTTTTAATTACACAGAAGTCTCCTGCTAAGTGTGCTGCCTTTCGTTTGCAAAGCCGCAGTTTGTGGTCTGACTGAAGGGTGGGTTTAGGGATCCTCTTTCCTGTTCCTGTCTTTGTCTCCAACAGGCGAAGAGAGACAGAGGGGGAGCAAAGCCTTGAGGTAGTATTAAATAATGAAAAAGACTGCCACAGCTTCAGTGAATGTTTGAGCACCGCTCATACTAAGTGATCAGCATCAGAGAATAAGTATGTTTGTGTGTGTATGTATTTTTGTGTGATGTGCTGCTTTCTGTCTGCCTGACTCATTTAGACGTGTTGTGATATTCATCTCTCTGACAGGCTGTGACGTTGTGCAGCTTTAACAAAGACATCCAGACTAATGCAATGTAAAAACTATTAACTCACACACAACCGTATGGATTTCAGCCAATTGTTGCCTTCTGAAATACATCTTAAAATAATTCCTTTGTTATTTACTCTCCCTCATGTCATCTTCACACACTTTTTTCCATTCAATGACATTTCATAGTGACACTATCTGTCAAGTTCCAAAAAAAAAAACCCCATCATAAAAGTAGTCCATATGCATTGTGTACCATTTTCCAAGTTTTGACACAAAAAAAAGACAATAATTCATAACTAAAATAAAATAACTCATGGACCCTTTTCACAGACTGTAATGATGCATTTCTACAGTTATTAACTTTGTAAATCTATTTTTTTATATATATTTTCATTTAAAACGTGTTTATGACATTTATAACACTTAACTTTGTGTTATACACACACACACACACACACACACACATATATTTATATATATAGTATATTATATATATAATATATCATTTGTTAGTTTCAGTAACACTATAGAAGTTAGATAGAAGTAGAACTATGATGACTTACTGTTTCTGAGAACCCTGGTAATGTGAAAAGTGTCCATTATTCACTTATAATCTTCTCCTCCAGCGAGTTTCTATCTTAAATGGTTGTGATCGAATCATTGAGTCAGTGAGTTGAACTCAAGAACCATTCGATTCACGAGTTCAACTCAGTGGTTCAGTGACCCAGTTCATGAGTTGCAAGTTTGCAGTTTATCAGTAAAAAACTGTCTTTTGATTTCATTTGTCTTCAGAAGACAGAAGTCATATGGACTACTTTTATGGTATTTTTATGTCCTTTTTTAGCTTTATTGATGCTTTGAACTGTCTTTAAAGGGAAAAGTGCAGAAAGAAGTCTTTGACAGCACAACAACATATGGATTTGGATCGACATGAGAAAGAATAAGGATTTTTCGGTGAACTTTAGATGAATATCAAATCTATTTTTCATCAAAAACTGTTCAACTTTTCTTTTTAATGCCAGAGAGAAGCATAAGATCCTATCTTCCTGAGTAGACTTCATTCATTTGATTATTCTCATTTAACTATACTGTTCTGTTTGTTCCCTCCTCTTATCCACTTAGGTAAGTGCATGTAGGACAGAGAGCCAATACAAGGTAAGTGCTTCACTCTGGGTTTGGTCATCATTGTTCAGTTGGTCCTTTAGCTGCCTGTCATATGGGCCTATTGATGGATGGAGGGTGAGGCTGATATTCTTGACAGTTATTGATGATAGTCGCTAACTGAGCTGCTCTCATTCGGAATGTACCACTGCAGAAAGAGCCATGAATGAACATTAGAGGCAGATCAAAGGAAATGCAGTTTTCCCCAATGGCACCATTAAACGAAGGCTTTTCTAATGCACTGTCCAAATTAATCAGCTATTTCTTCTCTCCATTTAAAACTGAGGATGGAAACCTTCATGCAACATCCTCTTATGTGTCTATATTTTATGAGTTGAACTCACTGGCTGTTTAATATTGTAAATCATTATTTTTAATTATGTCAATGATGGGAAGAAGCTAATTTCACTGAAATTACAATTACAGTACAAATGACCTGCTGGAAAAAGTTTAAGAATTGATTATTTACAGAATAAGAAATCAGGTGTGCTGTAAGCTATAACAGATAGATAGATGGATGGATGGATTTACTTTCTGTATGTAAATATTTAGCATACAATAAGACTTTGTGTTCAAATGTAATGGTGAACTAATTCTGTTTCCACTGTTCCATCACAGCTAGTTCAGTGAAACAAGCTAAATAAATCTATCAATAAATATTATTATAATTCAGACACTTTGTGTAGGTTTGCCATGAGCAAAATCAAATGGTGCTTCTGAGAATATTTCTGAACAAATTACATGAAAACATGGGGGCATTAGTTAAGCATTTCATTTATTTGTTTAAATTTCCATCTCGGGCAAGTGATGGAGTGTGTCAGAGTGGAAATACACAGCATAATTTGTGCTTTTTCTCCTGACAGCCAAATAAAATTGGCATAACGCGTTCTGTACAAGAGGTTCAATTTGCCACAAAACTGTGCTATGCAGGTTCAACACAAGGAAAACTGACATCTCAAAAATAAACAACTGGAACTTCATTAAAATCGTTCACTTTAGACAATTATCACATTCATATAATGCGTTTTTAAATCATTGGCACTAATGCTGCAGTCAGTACTTTGCACTGCATACTGTAAACATTAGGATCTAAATATAGAACTCAAAGAAGCAGTGCATCCAAAATGTATGTTTTGATTTGGAGTCTGTCAGTTGTGCACTTCTCATTCAGTGCCAAAGAGATATTGAAATGTCAGTAAAACTCAAATCTAATACACAGTATGTATATTAAAGAGAGAAAAAAAAGAGCTCTAGAGTTTACTGTGGGACAAACTAAACGTGATATTCTTTACACCCTGTATTCTATGTTGATCTTGAATGCTTTACAGGTTAAATTAGTTATCATACTCCTCCTATAACACTGCTGATACTTTAATTAACTTATTAAAACTGCATGGGAAAGAAATGCATTTCATTATTCAAACAAGAAGTCATCTGCCTCTTTGAAGTATTAAGGTGGCAAAATTAAATGCAAAACATACATTTGCAATTGCTCTTGTCGAGGCAACAGTGTGATACCTAGCAAAGAGCTTGTAGAGTAACTAAATTTGGATTCCTTCACCACAGACATTAGGAAAACATAAAACTGATGACACAAAACCTCTGGGAGAAGACGACAAACACAGCAGAAAACTAGAGACAGTCCCGCTTTGCAAAAATGTAGCATATTTAGATACAAGATTTTTGCCTATATTTTGAATCTAACAATGAAACCCCTTCAGCCTTGACTTTTCACAATTTAACACAGCCCTCAATACCTTATTGTTTTTTAAAACAGTTACTATAATATACATTTTATTTATTTATAATTTTTTTTACAGTAGTAGTTTTTGTCCATTTGTCACATAAAGCTGTTGTATTGCATCTGAATACTTGGAATATAACATGTGAATGTCTGCTTTACAGCTCCTTTTGCATTCCAATGAAGAAGGGAAGTCATATCTGTTTGGAACAATGAGGGTGAGTAAACAATCCCATTTTTCTTTGAACTATTCCTTTAAAGCGGTTTTGGACTATAGTTCATTACCTTAATCTTAACACATTTGCATACCCATACTAACATCCCAAGTATCATCCTGGTTAGTTAAAGGAAAGAAACATGGATTGAGTTGCTTGGAATTCTGTGCATGTTGTGTGTGGTGGAGGGGCCAAAAAACACATTATGCGGGTGTTGTGAAATTGTGCTGACTCCTATTCTAAGTGACGTTTATTTCTTCAACCTCTCTCTCAGACACAAAAGAATGGCTTTTGGAGAGATTATGTTTTCCCGAGACTAAGCAGCCTGGTGACCAAACAATAAGATGAATATGGCTGATAAACATACAATAAGTAAAAGCATTCACCTGTCAGTGTGTTTTTGTGCTAACACATTCAAACTGAGCTGAATGCGAAAGCGAAATGCAATCAGTTTGAATAATCTCGCTGTGTGGTTCGCCATTCATCTCCATCAGCACAAGGCAATAAAGCGTATTTTCCTTTAACTCTAATTAGGTCTTGGTATTTTCCTGAGCTTATGCCATCTTTAGCCTGGGCAAAAGTGTTGTTGAACTTCAGCATGTGCTGGATTTTACATCTGCTCACTATAGACATTCAGATAATTGAAGTCAGTAATTCACACTGTACATCATCACAGATAAGTATCATAATCATTGTATTTGTTTTTGTGCTTGACTGTCATATTATAAAGCTTTAGTAGCTCTAGAGGTTGCCATTCAGAATTGGATTCATAATGTCTTTTTAAATTAGAATTAATTTCCTGAATTGGAACTGAAGTTGCAGGATGTGTATTTGTAGTTTGAATTTAAAGAAGTAGAAATAATTTCTATGCATTTATGTTTAGATTAATTTATATTTAACATTTATATAAATTTTATGTTAATTTATATTTAAAATAATTTAAATATAAATGCATATTTATATTTAAAAACATTTGGTGGTATGACAAGGTTAAAATCTGTTTTGATGGCTAATTTGGATAATTTTGACAGTTTTTAAAGGAACAGTTCACCCAGAAATTAACATTTGCTGAAAATGTACTTATCCTCAGGTCATCCGAGTTGTAGATGAGTTTGTTTTTGGATGAAATTTAGCATTACATCACTTGCTCACCAATGGATCCTCTGCAGTGAATGGGTGGTGACAGAATGAGAGTCCAAACAGTTGATAAAAACAATCACAACTATCCGCAAGTAATCGACATGACTCTAGTCCATCTATTAATATCTCGAGAAGCAAAAACCTGCAACTTTTCATTATTGTGTGAAGTGTTCCCTTAATTTATTCAAGTTTATGCAAAATTGTCTACAAACTACATGATGTTCCAAAGATGCATCTTTGTAGGAATACATGCACAGTAACAACTTGCAATTTGGAGACAGAGAGGAGCTTGGATTGTGTGTTGTGTGTCAGGTATTAGTATTTTCTTGGTCTTTATGTCTTTTTTCAGTGGCTCCCAGATCCTGTTTAGTTAGCTTAGCATCCTTATACGGGGCCCCTGGGACATGGCGGCTCTGATTCACTGCTTTCATGGCTCTGGGCTGACTTTAAGGACTCAGAGCAGGCTTGCACGGCTGATTTAAAGAGCCTTGCCTTTAAAAAAAAGTGCTCTGCTCAGCCCTTCTTTCTGGGTGTGTTGTTGCAAGCATCCAGGTTTTTGATCACGTCTCACCATTATGGCAAAATATGACATGTATATGGAGGCAAGCTTTTCAAGAGAATGCAGATTAGCATATTACATCACCTACAGATTGTAGCGTCTGGACCACTCCAACACACAATATATATTTTGTTAGCTAGATTTCACAAATACTTTGTAACACCCCAGGACGCCGAACAAGACCCTGGTTTCATGGTAACCCGATACATTTACAACCTTGTGGAATGCGAGCCGACTCTTAGCTGCATTCTCCAGAAACAAGGGGCACAAATGCACAGGAGAAATGGACTTTTCTACTAATTAATTCATAGGAAAACCTTCTTTGAATGAACACCCATTTTCTTCAGGCCATTGTGTATATTATTGCTGTGTTGTATTTAATCTGTTGTATTATAGACTATTTTTATTCATGCTTACGATAAACCACTCATTCATATCAGTAACTCTACCATGTCTAGTATCTACGAATTCGTATTCGGATGATCTAATTGAAAGTGTATATTATATGTTTATACCTATGCAAAATATTGATGTTCTAAGAATCTTTACTAATTTGTGCATTCACACCCTAGCGAATTACATATGCAAAATACCATGGTTACAGACAAAGAGTCATAAAACTCCCAGTATTTCCAACCTCCCGCTTGGAATTTCAGCCTCTCTCATTGAGACAAGCCCATCTTGAGAGGTGTGAATCTCTGCAGGCTTTAAAAGACCACACTCCATGTGACCCGCCCAGTCGGTGGTTCGGTAATAAATAGAAGATTTGAGGAAACGCTTCAGGATACAAGCATCTGTGCCAGGCCTTCTTCGGCCTAGTCCTTCCATTCATCAAGTCTCTGACTCAACGGGTATTTCTCATCAACCAACTTCAGCAAAATCCTGGGCCTTAAGATTGCATCAGGAATCGTTTTCAGACATACGCAAGTATCAAACATAGTCGATTTAATTGATGCATTAAGTATCAGTTACACCTTTTTAAAAGGTTTGTTTGAACTAAGAATCTGAAGTTCCCTCAGGTTTAGATCTGGTGAATATGCAAAGTGTTTAATAAAATTCATTCTTTATGCCTCTTTCTATGCCGAGTTAAACTTTAACCCTTTCCTATACCAACTGGAGTGGGTGTGGGTGTGTGTGTGTGTATGTGTATGTTAGACAGTTTATGTAGTGTGTTAGACCAGTTTAAGTAGTTAATAAAACCTTACTTGTATCAAACTTGACGTGTTCATTGTTTACTCATAAACGGAGTCAATAATCATGCAGATTTACATTACAAACTTATAGAATTGTACAGTAAAAAAGTTATTTCCCTTAACCAGGAAACCAACGTTCTTAGAATTGACAAGACAGTTGACCCTGAATGGTCAGCTAAATATCTACAGTGGATCTAAAAAATTAATAATTAATCATAATTAGTTATAATTAATTATAAATATTTAGATCATGAGCTGATTCGCTACAGATTGGTGAAGAGAATGCGGGCATGATAAAACGAAAGTTATGAGTTTAAACACTGTCAACTTAAAAGTGTGTGCTTGATAGCACAGGTTAAAATAGGACGTGACTTCAGATGCCCGGTGGTGCCCCTATTTGCTGGCTTGTTGAGATGCAGAGAAAGTGGGGGTTTGAATTGGTACCGCTATCATAATTGGTAGAGTCTTTATGTATTTCATGCTTAATGGTATCAGAGTAAGGTTAATCTGATTTTAGCAAAGAAACCCTAATTTCAGTATTAAAGCATAAATCTGTCCTGACAAAGCGTAAGTCTGAATCTCAGCTCAGCGGCATGTCCAAACTGTACCATAATGTAATATGCTTAGTGAAGAAATCACAAAATTGCAGAATTGTTTAAATTGTTTCTTTGAAGAAGAATTCTCAGTACAGTTATATCAAGGTAGAGGTGAGCGCTGCTCCCCTTTCTACAGCATAAAGGCCTTATAGTTTATAATTAGATTGAAGCAATTCATCTACACTTTGACTGTATATATATAAGCCGAGCAACCTGGTGGTCATTACTGTGTTTCACTCGCTGAGTGAAATTAAAGGTGTAATACTGTACTTTAGTACTCATATGTGAGGCAAACATAACTACATATATGTTTAAACCGGTTTTAACTTACAGTAAACACGTTTTGTAATTCTTTAAACAAGTGCAAGAAGTTTATTGTTACATTAGAGAAGCACTCAAAGAAGTGCTTATTTAATGCAACAAGTATTGAAGGACTGAAAGCACCACGTTCTAAAAATGTGGGCAACTTTTAAAATAGGCAGACACAAAACTGCTTTAATTGCACTGGCATGCACTGGTTACCATGACAACAACTTGTCACAGAAAGCGCTAACTTCACATAGCACAACACGCCATGTTTGTAAACAAACCACTTGAAGCAGCTAAGCTAACACGACTTAGCATAGTTTCATTTTAGGCTAAGCTACTCAAATAGCTTTAACAATTAGGGGTTAACACTCTTTAATTGAAGCTCTTAAATACAGCATGCGTGTGTGCAGTGTGAAGCAATTTGAATTTAACCTAATCCCTGGTTTCTGATTTTTCCATTTCTCTTCCTTCTTTTTCTTCTTTTTCTATGTTTCTCAATCTTCAATTCGTCTCAGCGAATTTAACTATCTAGATGTATCCTTCCTGAATGCTATTGCTTAGTTACTAGTTAATTAAATCTAAATTTAATTACATTTTAACTGTCTATCTAGAGAATAATCATTGAGGTATTGGGTGCTTTTAGTAACACACTAAGCACTAGTGCTGCTATTTGTTCCTAATACCAGAATGATTACCTTGTTTTGTTAATAGCAGTCATCTAATTTTAAATCCATTTACATGTTATGCCCCCTTGATGTTCTCTCTGAACATCAAAAGGAACCAGAGACATTTCTATTTTTGAGTTGTTTATTTTCAAACATGTGCCCTAATTTTAAGACCCTGTTACAAGTCATCTAGACAAACACTAGGGCATAACTATCATCATACCAAATAATAAGCATAATCTGAATAGAAATGCTCTCCTTTTCGTTTTTCCCTTTTCTCCTTCATACTTCAGAGATTAAGCCTGTTTGGGGAACCCGTCAGTAAATTCTGAGTGATAATTTGACAATAATTTGACAGTAGTCTTAAGTCATCAATCAAAACCCTGTTTATGCTCTTTTCAGCAAAACATATGCTGACCCAAAACTATTTGAGCAGTCACACTCTGTTGATCTTGTAGTAGTCTCTAGCCCTTACGCTCAAAACAAGTGTGCCAAATGTTGCAGATGCTCAGACGAACTGCCCAGAATGCAGACCGAAGAGGGCGGGGCAGGCGTTGTGAGGAACACCCCCTACTCAGGGCCGACGACCACCTACGGAGCTGAAAGCAACTGGACACAGAGAAAAGAGTACCACAGACTGATGACTCAAGCGAGAGTTATGGCTACAAAAAGATCACCAAGGTCATCATCTTCCTGGCCCACACAACCTAATGGGATGGAAAAGGAGGGAATTGATAGACTTCAAGAGACTCTGAACCAGCAGCTGAACAACACTCAAGACAAAATTTACATGGTCCAAAAAGAACTCAGGTACTCTTATAGGCTGCAAAAAGAAACGCAGTGAGAGAGACACCCTACTCCCGCATCCTCATTCAGCCGTGCAAACTCCCTCATATGCAACAAGCTACGAAGGGGGGAGGCAACACTTTCTGCTTAACAACTGACAGAAAAAGAACTGTAATACTTCCAAGCATCCCCGCAGCAGCGCATGATGTGACCCCCAGAAACTTTGACAAGCTAGCCAGAAAAAAATCCCAGCATTCACATTGCTGGGGAAACAATAGTTTCCTACTTTATGCAGTACGAGCAGTAATTTAGAACGGTGGAGTCGTTTAAACATTGCTTGCAAGCAGACCCAATAATCAATCTTATGTGTCTGTTTCATAAGTTAGTAACTTCTTCTCCATGCGCATACCAGTTCCTGATCAAAACCAGATAAAATTATAGTTTGAATGCGCCTTCCTGCGAGCAGTAAGAAGTTTTCAGTGCTATAATGTGTTAAATCGTATGATAAGAAACTAACCTGACTTTAGCGAAGAAATCCTAATTTCTGTGTTAGTAGAGCATAAGTCTATTTTCTGACGACGAAATCTCGGGATTAGCAGCTCATATAAATGGTACCAGAATAAATCGGTCTGATTTTGGGCGAAGAAATACCCTTCTTCAGTACTGTGTAGGTGATCTGAGCGTTGCTCCTCATTTCACTGATTTAAGGCCTTATTATGTGTTATGTATCATTGTATTCATATCGACCCACTCATGTGAAACATTTACGTAACTCTTATACATGCGCGCACCAGGTTCTGAATATAATCAGATAAAACTATCGCTTGAATGTGCCTTCCTACAAGAAGTAGAAAGTTTTCAGTGCTATAATGAGTTTAAATCGTACGATAAGAAACTAAACTGACTTTAGCGAAGAAATCCTAATTACTGTGTTAGTAGAGCACAAGTCTATTATCTGACGACGAAATCTCGGGATTAGCAACCCATATAAATGGTACCATAATAAATCAGTCTGATCTTGGGCGAAGAAATCCCCTTTTTCAGCACTGTGTAGGTGATCTGAGCGATACTCCTCATTTCATTAATTTAAGGCCTTATTATGTGTTACGTATCATTGTATTTCATTTTGACTCGCTCATGTGAAACATTTACGTAAAATTAATGGTGTTATTCTAGCGTAGCTAACTACGAATCCACCATTGCCTGTGAAGTGAATGTGCTGTTTTGAGTAATGAATGAATTTGTATGGGACATGCAGGAGTTTCCCATGCATGCTCACAGCAGCGCAAGTCTGCTCCACCTGCACCTGTTCTGAGCTTGCATTGGTCTCCTAGCAACAAGTGACCCCGGAAGTGTGAGCAGACTCTTACGGTTAATCTGACAACAGCATCCACTTCACAGACCTGTGGGTAAACAAAGAATTGCGTGTAACTGACACTAACTCTTAAGCTAAGCTCTTTACCTCAACTGCTAGCTGTTAGCATCTGGCTAACGCTTAGATAGGCGTGTAAAGTGTAACTTTCTAAACCACACCTCTCTCTCCCTCTCTCTCTCCGTCACTCCTGGTGTCACTTCCTGTTGATGCATCCACAGGTCCTGTGGGACCACCCACATACTTCGGTTTTTATTGTGTTATTGTTTATTTTTGTTTTGACTTTATTCTCCCTCTTTTTAATTTTATTGCATTTACTTACATTTGCTTAGCACAAATGTACCAATTCAGCTAAATTGATTTGTATTAAATTGAGAATTTAATTAAAATCAACTTTTTTATTTTTTTTATTTTATTCCATTTTTATTTTTATTTTTATTTTGTTTATTTACTTTCCCCTTTTAATTTCCTACAGCTCTTAGGACCCCTTTTTATTTTATTTTTGTTTGTTGTGTTTTACTTTTACCTTATTTTAGTTATTTCACCATCACCATCGTCGCTTTTGTATAGGATCACAGTAGTTTAGCAACTGTCGTTTCCTTAACGAGTTATACCAAAAAACCAAAAAAACCCGTTATTAGTAGCATAATCCCGGTTTCCTCTCTACTTCTCCTCACGCCTCAGTGCCAGTCCTAATACGTTGAAGGGCAGCTACCAATGCAACACAATGTAGGCTAACATAAAAATAGAAACAATTCCCACTGTTTCTTTTTCTTTTGACGAGGTATTTGGTGGGTCCCTGCTAGTTTAGCTAACAGCCTAACCCTAGGGTTATGAAGTCTATTGCAGCATCACACACAAGTGAAACCTGCTTAGCCATATCTCTTAGAAAAAAACTAAAATAGGTAAAATCTTCCTTTTTTTTGAGTTCATCTTATTTTATTTCAGTTTCGTCATAGTGACCAAACCCGTGAACCATCAGAAGTATAGCCCGGTCATCAGCTGACCCCTGCTTACGGCCCCTCAACAAAGTTACTCAAACTCTTCCTTTGTGTTCACGAACACAAAAACATAGCACCCTACCTCACTAGCTGCCTCCCACCAGCTATTCATACCTTACACGGCCTACACAGCCGTTCCCCTTAGAGATAGCTTAACACCTCTGTACGTACCTGCATTTGCCTTGTGCCTCTCTCTCTCTGGTGTTCCCACAAGTGTGCCAGTATGTCGCAGACATTCCACAGACATCCAGCCCTGCCAGCTCACCAGGACCACCTGGACACTCAGTAGAGCACTGTAATGGACATCCTTCAGCTCAAAGCAGCCAACGACCTGCCATGGCAAAGAAAGGAACAGCGAGACTGCGACATAAGCGAACACTTGACCAGCATCATCCTCTCCTCGGCCCACACCCTCAAGGGCCTCAGACAGGAGGTATACGAGCTGAAACTGCAAGTCACAGAATTCTACAGAGAACTGACACCTGCTCAACGAGAGAAAGCACAGAATGGATGCAAAGAACCCCACAGAATGGTGCGACAGAAGGAAATCACCAGTCTTCACAGAGGCTCTAACAGCTGCTAAAAACCAACGCAGCTGGAAAAGCCATCACACAGGACTTGAAAAGAGAACTGTTTCACACAAAGTCACTCTTAAAACAACATATGTGGAACTAAATGAGAGAGACACCAAAACTAAGGCCTTACAAGGCCAGCTGCATACAGCCAGAGCTAAGGTCCAAACCCTGACTCAGCAATTAGAGAGGAGCTTGACTTGGTTCAGAAAGAATTTAAACAGTCCTACCGACTGCGCATAGACTTAAGCAAAAGACAGCCGGCTGAACATCGGTCGCCAGCAGTGCAAGCCCTCCACGCCTGTGCACAGCTACGAAAGGGGGGAAAGGGAGCCAAAGCCTTTTGCTTGACACTTCACAAGTCAGCTCCTGAAAACCTCTGCAGCTGCAACAAAAAAATTCAGGCGAACCGAAACAACGCAACGAGGTGAATTCAGTGTCACAAATGAACTGAAATATGCTTGCAGACCACAAGGCGAACAGATAGGGAAAACACGAAACAGAACTCCCCCTGGCCAGCAGGCCCACCCCCTCAGCCAAGAGTCTGAACCTGCGAGGGGGGGGCGAGAGCCACTGTTCACACGTCACCAATCAGCAGCCACAAGGGGGTGGGGCAAGGACCTTTCCAGAGGATCACTGCAGACACACAACCGTGTGACCCCACAGACCCCAACGAGCTGGCCAGAGACAACAAATCTGGCAACCTAAATACTCTCAGACCAAGAGTCTGAACACGGACTGATCGCTGACCCAGACACCAAGCAGGGCCGGCGTGAAAACTCCCCATGCTTACTACCACAGACTTTGACAAACTTACTCCAAAGCTCACGATTACCCTGGGATGGCGGAGGACACCAGCTGCAAGAAGTCATCTAGGCATTAGGGCCTGCCGCACAATGCCTAATCAACAGCTGCGTAACCTGACACAGAAGGCCTTTAACAAGCACAAGGACTCCACTAAAGGTGTTTGTCAAACCCCACTGATTCTAAACTTCACAACTCAGAATCCAAAGCGGGCCCCAGAAGGCACCCAGCATTGCCACAATGCAAAACCCTTCTACAGAAGCCCCTAGCCAGAAGAGGACAGAGCCATCAACACGGCAACAGACCCAGGTTCCAGACCAAAAACTGGGAAAAGGCGTCCTCATCCTGCAAAAACCACGGTATGTCCAACAGCAGTCCAACACAACATCCTCCTCCACACAACGGAAGCTACACAAGGACAGCTGGACACACCTACCTCTGGGTTACAGGAGCTGCTGAAACTCGCAAAAGAGCTCCTTGAACAAAAAACTCAACTAAGGAGTATTGAGAAAGACAAACCTCTGACTCCTTGCCTGCTACAACACAGCATCAGGCCCCTCCAAGGAAGGAGCATCCCTTGAAACCGGTCGACACCCCCAGAAGAAGCCAGACAACGTTGGATTGAGCAACGGGCCCACATGCCCAACAGCCAAAGCTCTACCAACACAACTCAGGCAAGCTCAAGTCGGTGCAACCACAAGAGCCAAGTGACACCGCAAACATCAGATTTCTAGTGACGTTGAGCAAAGCAGAGAGCTCAAAACCACCTGCCGCTTTCCTGCCATCATCACTAGGTCAGTCAGAAATTCTCTGCACACGATAGAATCTCCATAACAGTTACCGGCAAACCCAGGAACCACCTGCACTCTCACCAGTGAGAGACTAACCCAGCTGTCCCACATCATGGGTACCACAGATAGCCTAATGGCTAACAGCATCAACAAAAACATCCTACCCGGACTAAATCACTTCAGGATGACAGGTGACACAGTCTCGACACCTGCTGCATAATCTCGAGGACCCACACCTTGCTACAGCTTATATCACCACAGCACACCACCAGACAGCTTCCAACACGGCACCAACAGCCAAAAAGCACCACTGGCTCCCAGCCGTGAGTGGCAGGTGTGTGTCTGATTGTTCTGCACCTTTGACATCACTTGTTGTTGTCTATATTACGGACTACAATGCCCGAAAAGGGGGAATTTGTATCGTCTGGACCAATCAAACACACAATAGATATTTTGTTAGCTAGATTTCACAAATACATTGTAACACCCCAGGACGCCGAACAAGACCCTGGTTTCATGGTAACCCGATACATTTACAACCTTGTGGAATGCGAGCCGACTCTTAGCTGCATTCTCCAGAAACAAGGGGCACAAATGCACAGGAGAAATGGACTTTTCTACTAATTAATTAATAGGAAAACCTTACTTTGAATGAACACACATATACTTCAGGCCATTGTGTATATTATTGCAGTGTTGTATTTAATCTGTTGTATTATAGACTATTTTATTCATGCTTACGATAAACCACTCATTTATATAAGTAACTATTTCATGTCTAGTATTTATGAATTCGCCTTCTTATGATCGAAACAAGCGTGTATATTATATGCTGATACCTATGCAACATATTGATGTTCTAAGAATTTTTACTAATTTGTGCATTCACACCCAAGCGAATTACATATGCAAAATACCATGCTTACAGACAAAGAGTCATAAAACTCCCCAGTATTTCCAACCTCCCGCTTGGGATTCCAGCCTTCCTCATTGGACGAACCCATATTGAGAGGCGTGAATCTCTGCAGGCTTTAAAAGGCCACACTCCATGTGACCCGCCCCAGTCGGTGGTTCGGTCAGAAGCTAAGAAGATGTGAGAAAACGCTTCAGGATACCAAAAGCATCTGTGCCAGGCCTTTCTTCGGCCTAGTCCTTTCCATTCATAAAGTGACACTGACTCAAACTGGTTCTTATCATCGACCCGAATTCAGCAAAGATCTACGGGAAGCCTTAAGATTGCATCAGGAATCTTTTTCAGACATACGCAAGTATCAAACTTAGTCGATTTAATTGATGCATTAAGTATCAGTTACACCTTTTTAAAAGGTTTGTTTGAACTAAGAATCTGACGGTTTCCCTCAGGCTTAGATCGGCTGAATATGCAAAATGGTTCCATAAAATTCATTCTTTATGCCTCTTTCTGTGCTGAGTTAAACTTTAACCCTTTCCTATACCAACTGTATGTGTGTGTGTGTATGTGTGTATGTGTATGTTAGACCAGTTATGTGTGTATGTAGGATGTTAGACAAGTTTATGTGTTTATGTAGTTAATAAAACCTTACTTGTATCACACTTGACGTGTTCATTGTTTACTCATAACCGGAGTCAATAATCATGCAGATTTACGTTACAAGCTTATAGAATTGTACAGTAAGAAAGTTATTTCCCTTAACCAGGAAATTAACGTTCTTAGAATTGACAAGACAGTTGACCCTGAGTGGTCAGCTAAATATCTACAGTGGATCTAATATATGAATAGTTAATTATAACTAGTTATGGTTAATTATTCATATTTCCCCATGAGCTGATTCGCTACAAGATTTATCTCTCAGCTTGGAAAGTAAACAGTGATTCTCCTTGCCATACACAAGATAATATCCTAAGCATATACAATGGGGAAAAAAGTATTTAGTCAGCCACCAATTTGTGCAAGTTCTCCCACTTAAAAAGAAGAAAGAGGCCTGTAATTTTCATCATAAGTATACCTAAACTATGAGAGACAAAATAAGAAAAAAAAAAATCCAGAAAATCACACTGTAGGATTTTTAAAGAATTTATTGGCAAATTATGGTGGAAAATAAGTATTGGGTCAATAACAAAATTTCATCTCAATACTTTGTTATATACCTTTGTTGGCAATGACAGAGGTCAAACGTTTTCTGTAAGTCTTCACAAGGTTTTCACACACTGTTGCTGGTATTTTGGCCCATTCCTCCATGCAGATCTCCTCTAGAGCAGTAATGTTTTGGGCTGTCGCTGGGCAACACGGATTTTCAACTCCCTCCAAAGATGTTCTATGGGGTTAAGATTTGGAGACTGGCTAGGCCACTCCAGGAACCTTGAAATGCTTCTTACGAAGCCAATACTTCATTGCCCGGGCGGTGTGTTTGGAATCACTGTCATGCTGAAAGACCCAGCCACATTTCATCTTCAATGCCCTTGCTGATGGAAAGAGGTTTTCACTCAAAATCTCACGATACATGGCCCCATTCATTCTTTCGTTTAAACGGATCAGTCGTCCTGGTCCCTTTGCAGAAAAACAGCCCCAAAGCATGATGTTTCCACCCCAATGCTTCACAGTAGGTATGGTGTTCTTTGGATGCAACTCAGCATTCTTTCTCCAAAAAGTTGAGTTTTTACCAAAAAGTTATACTTTGGTTTCATCTGACCATATGACATACTCCCAATCCTCTTCTGGATCATCCAAAATGCTCTCTAGCAAACTTCAGACGGACTGGACATGTACTGGCTTAAGCAGGGGGGACACGTCTGGCACTGCAGAATTTGAGTCCCTGGCGGCGCAGTGTGTTACTGATGGTAGCCTTTTACTTTGGTCCCAGCTCTCTGCAGGTCATTCACTAGTCCCCCCTGTGTGGTTCTGGGGTTTTTGCTCACAGTTCTTGTGATCATTTTGCCCCACGGGGTGAGATCTTGCGTGGAGCCAGATCGAGGGAGATTATCAGTGGTCTTGTATGTATTCCATTTTCTAATAATTGCTCCCACAGTTGATTTCTTCAAACCAAGCTGCTAACCTATTGCAGATTCAGTCTTCCCAGCCTGTTGCAGGTCTACAATTTTGTTTCTGGTGTTCTTTGACAGTTCTTTGGTCTTGGCCATGGTGGAGTTTGGAGTGTGACTGTTTGAGGTTGTGGACAGGTGTCTTTTATACTGATAACGAGTTCAAACAGATGCCATTAATACAGGTAACCAGTGGAGGACAGAGGAGCCTCTTAAAGAAGAAGTTACAGGTCTGTGAGAGCCAGAAATCTTGCTTGTTTGTAGGTGACCAAATACTTATTTAACAATCCTACAATGTGATTTTCTGGATTTTTTTTTTCTCATTTTATCTCTCATGGTTGAGGTATACCTATGATGAAAATTACAGGCCTCTCTCATCTTTTTAAGTGGGAGAACTTGCACAATTGGTGGCTGACTAAATACTTTTTTGCCTTTTTTGTATTAAAGTTATTGATAGCAAACAGGTAGAGTTGGTAAACATGATACTTATTGTGAGGGAAAATATGGAGGCAGACAGGTAATGATAGTCTGAACATGACAGATATGCTGTTTGGCAGTCCGAGAGAAACCTATGCATGACTGTTAGAGATAATCTAATGTGAAACCGAGGGTCATATAGGAACTATGTTCCAAGAAATATATCCAATGTGAAATCCTAATTTTCTCTCGTCCTGGGATGTTTTCCTCCTCAGAAATCCCTGTCTTATTGATCTATTTGAAACGTCGTGCTTGGTAATAGGAAAGATAATATTACATAAAGCCACGTTGCGTGTCCACCCACTGCCTCTCGAGACGATTTACCACCACCCGCTCACAATGAATAAATAAACAGAGAAAAGAGATAGAATCTCAGATTTCATTCTATGTGGGTCTTAATTGTGCAATAGAGGTGACAAGCCTAAAAAAAAATTGAAAATGTCATTTGACTTGATGGGTCTGTGAGTGTACTGTGACATTTAGTTCAAAGAGTCTGTGCGTAAAACTTGTGAGGGATCGTAACTGTTGATTAACCAACGTCAAAGGCAGATCGTTGCATAGTAAGTAATATGAGTCATTCAAAATGGGTTTATTTGAATTACAATTTGTTTTACATTAAAATTACATTACATTTAATATAATATATTTCATAATGTGATTTCCCCCCAAGATACAGTTGTTTCGCTTTAATGAAAGGTTAAAGTTTTGTGACATTTTTGAATGAAAGATCAAAAGGATAAACCATACAGATTCTACAGGCTTCTTTGTTCATATTTACCAAGGGGGCTAATAATTCTGACTTTAACTGTATAATATATTAGAATATCTAATTTAAATAATTAAATAATTTAGATAGATAGATAGATGTGTTCCATTTTATTTATGCACATTTAAAATGTACAGAACAACACTGACGATCATTGTGTATCAAACATTTTTGTCTAATACCATCTGCCTCTCACTAGCAATAGAAACTTAAAGCTGTTGGCTATTTCTATATTTCTGTTTGCCTGAACCTCCTGTTTCTACAGGAAATACATCAACCGAGGAAAGAGGGTTGGCATTTCAAAGCAATTTCATGGGATATTTAATCTGTCTAAATTTCTTGCTGAATACAACAATCACCCTACTACCAGTTTGTCTTTTTAGATAAGGAATCATATCTCAGACATTTATATACATCTCCAAATAGCCAATACTTATGTTTCATGTATGACTAAACCTGACATTTCTGTGCCATTAAGGGAAACTGTGCATAAAGAGACTGTGAGAATGGTTTCAGTATCGACTTCACTAGCATCCGTAAAAGCCTTGGCTTCTCTCTCGCTCTCAGTTTTTCCCCTAAGTCTTTCTCTTTACCTCTGATCAATATTACCAAATTAACATTTCCAACCCCCATTTCAAAACCACAAACCCTCTAAATTAGTCATTAGAAATGTGTCTCAGAGGCAGCACAATCTGTGAGTAAAACCTACACTCATTCAATAGTGGATCAAGCAATTTCACCCTTACATTCACCTCAGACACACACACACACACACCCACAGTTTTTCATTATGCATTACATGACAAAGTGCAAGACGATTTTTCAGTCCATTCTTATGAGAGAAACGGGCACATCTGTAAATACAAAGTAATGTCAATAGAAGGGTAATACAATGGCGATAGCTGTGTTAGCGGCATTTTATAATATGGCAGCTCGTTTCTAGTTGCTCTGTATTGCTCTATAAAATAAAAAATAAAAAAACAGTTTACCACCTTAGACCAGCTAGAAACCTTCTACCAACACAGTTTACCATCTTATCTAGATTTATCAGTATGTTAGAGGTATGCAATAAACAAAACGGAATATTAATAGAATAGTTTGATTATGCAGTATAATAGACAGTTAAATATTGATTTACGTCATCGAATGTAGGAGAACAAACAGAAGATTGTAGAAGAGAGATGTTGTGCACAGGTAGCAGGGGATTTCAGTTTCCAGTGTGCTGCATTTGTGTAATTGCTTCTTAGATCCATTGATCTTTGAGAGCATTAGCTTTGCGATCATTTGAATTAGTCCACTGTTTCTCAAGCCTGAAATTCTCTCTTCTAAATATGCTGAGCCAAATCTATGATCTAACATGAGTTAACATCTAAAGGTGAGACGTTTAGGTGTGATTGTTCGACTGATTGTTTTCATTCATCATGTGTTAGTCAATGCAAGGCTTTATAGGGTCAGCTGATAGCTGGCTAATGCACTGATTGCAAGCTAAGAGCCATGCGAAAAAGAGATTAGGTAGATTTTATTTCTTATAATGAGGAAATTAATGCTTTGGTGTGAGTAAAGATGAGATCATTGTTGGAGGAATAGAAATGACCTGTTCTGGTTCCTGTGGTTAAGTTACCCTTAATGATAAAGATGTTTTTATGGTGGAGAATGGAAAAGGAAGGATGACCAAATCAGACCAAATACAGCATACATAGACACTTGCCTTTAAATACTGATGTAAGATTTGTAAGGGTTATAATAAAAAAAAAAAAATCCTGCAGAAAAGTGCCCCAAAATATTGGGCTTAAGCTACATTTGCTATTTCAGATGGAGAGATGTTAAAGACAGAATGTTATCTATTTTATATTCAAATTAGCTACACCCCTGGGATGGTGAGCAGCATGAATAAGTTGTTTCAGAATGGAAACGTACGCACACACAAACAAATGATGACAAAGTCAATCTGCTACCTGCAATTTCTCCACCAGCCTAAATGAAAAATGACCTTGACTGACAGATTTCAGTTCGATGACTTCATCCAAGATCCAAAATGTATCTTACATGCCTGTTTCTGGCATGTGACCAAAATTGGCTGTGAAAGCTAAATTATTTTCTTCAACGCATGAGAACAAACAAGTGTGCTCTTTTAATTGAGAACATGAAACATTTATCTTGTCAGCAACTACAGTGTTTCAACAGTTTTGCCCTTTAGCGTGGTCTTTTACCGTCGCTAACAAGACAGGAAAAAAATTGCTGGATTAATGAAAAAAAAAAAACAATTGTCTATCTAACTGGTCTCATGCACTCCTGAAAAGAAAATACTCACTTTTGCACTTGTTTTATTGAGGACTATTTTTCATGAATGAAATGAAGTTAGTATAGTATATAAATAATAAAAAAAAAAAATAATATATATAATAAATAAATAAATATAAAGAGGTATATAGTATATTCCAGCTATTTTTTTTCCTGTCATGTTTTATATAATGAAAGTAATATGATATATAGTAATATATTGCAAGGGCTTGTCACCAGGCATATTGATACATAGCCATAACACACTTTCTCGTTGTTTCGTTGTTTTTAAACAACACTTCTTTACACAAGAAGTTAACATGCAGCAACTTACATATACGTCCAAACAGTAGTGGTGTTTTGTCCTTTAATGAATATATTGTTATGATCACTTGTTTCATTCTCAAATGAATTGGTTGAATTAATGATTCAATGACTTATCATTCCGGAATGAACAAGCATTTTTGTGCACAGAGTTGACATATTTTTTCATGTCACTATCTGTCATGTTGACTACTTGAATGGAAATTGTTTATGTAAAATTATCACTATGTGATTACCCTTGAAATAGGGCCCCAAAAGTCTGTGTCCTTTCATCATGAGGGCAGGTTTCTGAGACTCCCAAACTGGTTTCTAGGATTTAAAACTATCTGAGTTGCTTGAAGCAGATACTCAAGTGGTTATTACTGTCTATGCATTATGTACTGAAAGGTCAATCCACACTAGATTCTCTGGCTGGGCTACTAGACATTTTGTGACAAAGAACATGCCATTGTGGACATGCCTCTAGGGAAAAAAAGCCCTTTCCAAGGGATTTCTCCAGTCTTCCAGTGCATTTTGAGTAGCTCTTGTCAGAAAGTAATCTCTTGCCTAGTGCAGTTGTAAAGAAACCATTTTGCATGAAATAAATATACTATACGTTATTCTATGGTTCATAATACATTGTCATGTTACATAAAAATGAGCATTAATACTGTCTGCTGTTTGCAGAGGCAGTGTAATGAATCTTTAATGATGCTTTATGAAATACATGGTTCAAAAGATCATCTAAATTGACCCAGTGCAGAACAGTTATTACAGCTATAACTTTGTTGCATTAAATGAGGATAAACTCCCCCCTAAATGAGATGAGAGGGTATTTTATAGACTTTTTATTCAGGTGAAGTGCTTTCATGTATGCAACCAAAAGCATAGGCATTTGGCAGCTGGGGAAAAGAGCACATTTCCTCTTAAATCTTAAACATAGCACTTTTTATTGCATTAAAAATGTATCAGCGCCATGATCTTAAAATCTATATGACCACATTCTTCTATAAGATGCACAAATCACTTCAAAGATACCAATGAAAAACTTTTAAGATATGTGACCTATACGGCACTTAGTGCTCAAACACTTTCTCAGAATGTGCCTGTAAAAGTTAGCGGCAAGAATTCGTTCTTGAGACTAATTCTAAATGAAAGTCTGCTGATTGACATGACAGCCTATCGATCTGTTTATACGCGGCCATTTAACAATCCTGAACTCATCTGAGAACCTATTCACAGGTAATCAAAAACGCCATGTAGCCTCAACAATCAAAGCTCATGAAATTACTCGCTCCATTTTCTCGATCCACTGAGACTGGTTACTGTCCTTTTGAGAGTTCTTACAAAAGAAATCTATGGACAGAGTATTGATCACTGGAGGTGTGGTAAATGGAGGTTCTGACAAGAGGCTCCGAACACCTGTTCATGTTGATGGGGGAAAAGTGGCTTTCTATCAAACGGTACGTGGCAAAACAAGAGGCTTGATGAAACCACGGTTAGCATTAATAAAAGCTTGGCTGCACAGACCTTCATGAGAAACATGATCTGGTAGATGAAAAGGCAATATGGGTGCAGATTAAAATGAGACAGATGCTAAGTTTAGATACTAGGTTAATAACATGCTGAGAGGTAATGAAAAAGTTAAGAATTCATTAAACAGTTGGACCACATTTGCTTGTATATCAGAGCAAAAATCTGCATCTTATGATGCATTCAAGTCAGGTAAAAAATATTGTATTTACAAGTTGAACAACGTGTGGAAACAAGTTGATTACTGGTTGATTATGTATGGAAAACTCTCAACATGGATGCAGCACCTATAGACCTTATGTAGCTCCGCCCCTTTTCATTGCTGTGCTCGTCCTCTATCTTTTGCTTGCATTTTCACAGTGTGAAGGTATAAGGTCATATGAATTTATGAATGAACCGCTTGTTTTAAAAATTTTCATTGATCAGTTGCTCTCTGAATATTTAAAAGAATAGTTCACCTGAAATGACATGAGTTTGAATAAAGGACAGATTAATAATTTTTTATTTATTTAGGTATTAAGTAATTATTGATTTGCAAATGTCCTCTAAAAACGTCGATGTAATTTTTCAACAAAAAAAGTTGGTGTACATTTTTACTGATATAGTCAGTTATTCATGAAATAACGATCGAAAGTTTGGGAACAGCATGATGGCACACATCCAGATGCACAGTGTAGAAGAGCACGCTCGTATTCCACTGTGATGAATGGTGGCCTGGGCAAGGCCAGACACACTAGGGTTAGTTTTATCATAAGCAGTAAAGTGGTCCTACAAATATCCCATGGCTTCCACTGTAACTGATAACATCCTATATAGTTAGGAAGATAAATGCTGTATTGCAAAGAGCCACATGTTTTGTCCATCGTCCATTCCAGATTTAATTTCTACTTCTCCTCTGCTAGCTGACTGAACTGTAATTTCGAGCTCAGTATATCATCTGCATTTGCCGGGGACGGCTTTGACAGTCTGTAAACCCAGCACGCCAGGCTCCTTACAGAGGCAAGACTTTCGATGTCTTTGTGGGCAATTAAAAATATTGCATGCACATATTAGCAACGTGGTAATAAAAAAATCACTCTGAAATGTTTGTACCCAAAACATACTGTGTGGAATTTATCAAAGTCCCCATTCTGTATAGTAATGAATACTATTGGAAATCATCTACATTTGATATTAAAAGAATAGTTCTGTCATGACAACTCTCGGAGGGATTGGCATGGTAATGTACATGACAATGTTAATGTATTTGGTCTTGGCAGAGTAGATCTGCTACGCTGCTGCTGCGGCAGAGCAAGTACCGAGACTTGCTACTGCCAATACATCCACAACATGCTGCTGTGAGCATGTAAGAAATATTGCTGCTGCAAATATAACATACGTGAAATAACCCCCCATATAGCATACATGAATCACCTCGTAGCAGATCTATACAGGTGGAGCTGGGGAAGGTGGAGGGTTTCTGAAGCAAGCTGCAACTGCTACAGCAAGCACTAGTCATATATTTGAATGTTGAGCAGCGAGCTCATTGGCTACCAATACAGGAGAGAACCAATCAGCTGTGCCATGTGATAATGATGTCATTAGGTCAGATTGAGTTAGACCTATCGGACTGCGCCATCTAGAGTTTCATGCCAAAACTCGGTATTTCACCCAGAAATGAAAATTTGCTGAAAATGTACTCACCCTCATGCCATCCAAGATGTGGATTAGTTTGTTTCTTCAACAGAACAAATTTAGAGAAATTTAGCATTACATCACTTGCTCACCAGTGGATAGTCTGCAGTGAATGTTTGCCGTCAGAATGGGAATCCACAGGTAACCAACCACGACTCCAGTCCATCGTCCTGTGAAGTGAAAAGCTGCATGTATGTAAAAAAAAATTTTTTTAAACTTTAAACCATTGCTTCTAGTTAAATTTGTGCTTTCTCCAGTAAAATGGTCTGAGGGTGTCATATTTTGCTTTTTGGTATTTTTGTTTGACATTCTCTGATTCTGGTGTCTTACATTCTAAGCATCTATTAATTACTTATATCCTGTATACTTTACTTATAAACCCATTTTGCATGCCTTATTTCTATATGATTAATTGTGAGCCTATAAGCCTTATTTTGGCATCCATATCTAATGGATCAAATCTTTATCATGCAGACTGTTAAAGGAGAAAGATGTATGTTTCCAAAAGGGACATACATTTTGGTCATGTAAACACAATTGATAAAACAATCATCAAAAACTATGAACTGCTTGTTCAGTTTATTTGCATGTTCGACTATCATACACATTCATAAGTCTCTCTGTACTGTAACACACAAACATATGCTTTATACACATCCACACTGTTTATCATAAACACACAGCAAGCTCCATCAATGACCTAGGGCACAAAGATTAAAGTAGCTCATTTGATGAAAAGAAAAAAGATGAGTTAAAATCTCAACACAAAAGTCCATAACATGACCAATAACCAAGTCCAATAACATGATTTGCATGTATAAACATTGATGTTCAAGCACATTTTAAAGTGCACCTTGTCAGTGATCTATATACAGTAACCCTAGTTTTTCGACTTCAGTAGGATGCTGACTTGATTCACAGAACAAATATTCTGCTCTCATGCTCACTCTAAAATTAGAAGAAAAAAAACAAACACTGTAATATTAGATTGTGTCAGTGAAATGTGACTGGTCATTTCTTGATCAGTTTAAAGAGCAATTATTTGTTTTCTGCTCATCGCTATTATGTCTGTCACTAAAAGTTCAGCAGGGAATAGAATTAGCTTTCTGCGTTCTTGCTGCTTTTGACACCTTAATGAAAATAAGAGGGGGAAAACAACAATGCTGGTAATTACAGCCCAATGCAGACCAAATAAAATGCTAGAAATATCTTGTCTTTACAAATACGTGATGTAATGTTAGTTGACAACATCCCATTTAGTAGTGTGAAGACAGGTTTGTTGGGTGACAGCTAATTATGCTGCTAATTATGAACACAACACTTATAGAGACAGAAATGATGACACAATATCCCAAAACGTCACACTGTGTGATGGTGGTGCCTGTGAATATATAACCTGTTATTTCAGCTGAATTAACGGTAGTGTATGTGTTTGTTCAGTTAGTTTCTTAGTACGCTTTATAAAACTGATGTGAAAGAGACTTAAATAAGTCATGTTTCATAGAACCCATTAGAGAACAGAGACATTTTATTGTAAGATAAATAGGATGGTCATTCTGCTGAATATAATACAATATAAAGCACTGTACATTTGATTCCACTGACCTCGGTCAGGCCATATTAATCTTCCAAAAATTAAAACTGTTTGGGACAGTTGTACAGTCCAATAGCATGTATTGTCTTAAGGTCCTATATCATGCCCAATTAAACAAGTGTTTTTGTCAAAGGAATTTACTTAAAACCCCATTTAACCCTTTCCCTCACATCATTTCATTTACGAAACATTAAATATGGCGTCTATCTTGGCTAAGGTCTACAGCATAGTCAAAGACTCTGAAATGAAAAGTGTTTATTCCAGTGCAAACTCTACATATGTTTACGCTCAAAACATTGTTTAAATTCCTCATTATGATTGATGCAAAGAAAGGATGAATGTTTCTAAATCTAAATGATGTGATTATTCTAAAAAATCTGTGTCTTAAGATGATCTGTGCTTGATAATAACATTTAATCAAAAAGTAGTTATGGTGACAGTAACTTTGGTGTTAGGTATCTTGATTGCCTTGAATCGTGATGTGGAGAAATACTGAAGTTAGACTGTTATCATGAGTTTGGATATTTTGTTCACTATTGCTACAATATACATGTGCAAGCGTTCACTAACATGGCATAGTCATTGTAAACAGCAGATAGAGACATGGAGTGATAATATAGTATATTTATATATATTTATAATTCAGTTCACACATTTCAATATATACTGTAATATACAATGTCCCCTCTCAAATTAAATTAATCATAACTCTGTTGAATCAATTAAGATAAAGAGGCTGTGGTACCCAATTAGGAGCTTAGACAACCACTTCCATCCCTTTGAAATTAGATTTTCCTTTGTAAACAGGTGCAGCTTTATGCAGAGCACAAAATAAAATATTTAATTCACTTTTAAGACAAGGATGAAATACAGTGTATCTGTTCACACTTTGACAGGCACCAAAAACTACTAAGAGCTCAAAACAAAGCCCTTGAAATGCCTGTTAGGCCTCTGTTTGCTTGAGCATTGGAGAAGTTGAATTCTGCCATGTAATACAAAAACAGGTATTGTACGTAATGTAAAGCTATTTCACACTGGTAAGGTGGGCAGTTTTTTTTTTTGTTTTCCTAAGAGAAACTTAGGCATAAAAAATGAGCTCTGGAATTTGGCCGCCTTGCACTCCTGTGCCGTTGGTACTGTCTGAAGAGCACTGAAACTGGAAGGTCACCTTCCCACACTGAACTTCCGTCATACCCTCTTGTCCAAAATAACTCAGTTCATTTCCGTCAAGAACCACACTGGCCGTATAGAAAGTGTCAGGCTCAATCTGAACCGGATACTCGAACCAAACTGGGAAGGTGTTGCTGGATCCATCTGAAAAGTACTTGCTAAGATTGGTTCCCAGGACAACTCCTTGCCGTTTGAGCTCGATTTTAGCGGTATACTCAGCAGATCCGCAGCTTGAGCCATAGAGCCCGAAACCAGCGATAAACACTCGTTTATCAACAGCAAACTGAATGCTGTCACAGCGTCCGCGATAACGCCACTGGTTGCTGCGGTAGGCGCACGACTGGAAGCGATGACACTTCTGTGGTGTCAATCCCTTACGAGGTTGGCAGACGAACTGCAGCTCGGGTTTCTTAGCTGCCGTGTACCATAAGAAAATGTCATTGGTCTCATTTAGTGTTAACACTCCTGATTGCGCAGCACCGTTCGCGAAATCATCAAGACCCATGGTTGGGATACGGATTAAGTAGACGGCTTGGCCCAATACTTTGCGTTTGTTGTCGATAGTTGTGTTCATTTCCCTCCGCTGACATTCGGCCTCCGCCCAGCTTAGTGCTGCTTCAAACACTACAATCTCCTTAGCGTTCAGAGTCTCCCGTCTGAGGATGCACTCCAAGGTCTGAGCGTCAATGTCACAAAAGCCCTCGGATTTCAGTGCCAGCTCAGCCTGAGCGTCAATGACTTCCCAGCAGCGTTGCGTTAGGTCTGGCTCTTCAAACAGACAGCTCTGAGATAGAAGAATACATGCATTCTTCGCACTCAAACTTGTTTCCAAGAAGTTGACACAAGCCCGAGCCAGGTGCGGGACTATGTACTTTTTGGCTGCATATAATGTTGCCAGTACAGTGTCAGCACTCAAGTCAATTTCATCACAGTAAATGTACCTGAGAAACAGAAAAAAAATCAAGGTTAGCTGTGTCATACATCATCTGCAGTAGTCATTCAAAATGGATGTAGTCCTTTAGGATGCATTGTAGCCTGCTATTACTGGATCAGCTAGAAGCTGCTATTTTATGGTGTGCTACCTGCATGAACCACAATGTGTTTTTGGTCCACATAAGTCAAAGCTGTACTGGAAATAGAAATACTATCTTTTGCAACACCTCTTGATGACAAAAAGCACTATTCTGACAATATCTGACATCATACTATGATGCATTGTGCAGATCTACTGCAAATCTAATACTATGTCCTGTAATGCATTCTGGACTAGAAGTCATAACCTATATAGAAGCAGCATAATGGACACAATGTTCAAAGGGTGTGTTCTGCAAACAGAAACTAAGTATATAAATGTACACTTCTTTAGGAGAGTGGGGGAGGAGGGATGAAAGACTCAGAAGGAGAGGGAGCAAAAATCTCTCGAGATGGATGGAGTGAGAGATGAGCCAGCACTAAAGAAAGAGTGGAGAACACAGAAGGACTCTCAAGAGAGATGGGTAAGCATGAGTTAAGATCTATCAGATCTTCTGTCATGGTCCTAAGCCCTCTGAGAGGCGGACAAGCTAAGCTCACTTCATTATTTATATTCTTCTTGTTTAAGCTAGAGTTCTATTCAGCATTTAAGCATCTAGTGCCATTAGTGTTCAGAGTTCACCCTGATACATATAAAATACTTTGGGAATGAGCCACAGCAATTCTGGAGATACAGAAACAACCCACTTTGTGACACTCTGTGACTCTAGTGTGGTGCACTAAAAGTGTGCTTGGTTTTATCTGAAACAGAAAAGTCTGAAATCTGGCAAACTTTTATTACAATGGTTGTTGTACATATCGTGGCAGCTTAGAAATGAAATGTCCAATGAGTGGCACTAAAAGGTTAGTGCTCTATTGCATTTAGAAATAATATACTGCCTACCGCTATTCCCTACATTAACATAACCAACAGTGTTAACAAAAGCAAACGTGATATAAAAATGCAAATTCAGTTTGCTTCAAGAAGTCTTTTTTTTAAGACCAGCTAGGCCAGCTGATAGCCAACTTGACCAGGAGTGCATTTCCCAAAAGCATCATTATTAGCTAACTATTGGCACTTTTCCACTGCATGGTACGGCACGGTATGGCTCAGTACGGTTCACTTTTGGGGGGTTTTCCACTGGGTACAGTACCTGGTACCTGGTACTTTTTTTTAGTACCACCTCGGTTGAGGTTCCAAGTGAACCGTACCGTTACCAAAACGTGACGTTTAAACTCTGCTGATCACGGATTGGCCGGAGAGAATCGTCACTACCTGCGTCACTGAACTTGCGACACAAACACAACAGAACCGCTGGATTTAAATCAGCACAGCCAGTGAAGGATCGAACTGTTTTGAACAAGCGCACCTTTTTTAACAACCAAAAAGTGTGTGTTTCGTTGTCTGTTGAGGAAGTACAGACGTTACTCTCGTTGATAGCAGAGGAGCGGATCCAGCGAGCTTGATGGGGCGACGCGGAATGAAAAAGGTTTCCAGGAGTCGCGGCAATAGACGTGGCGCAACTATAACGACATGTGAATAATCCCGCCCACTCTAAAACGGTACTGAACTGCAGTGGAAACGCAAACCGAGTCGTGCCGTGCCGTGCCGTGCCGAGCTGAGTCGTACCACGCAATGGAAAAGCGCCATAAGGTTGTAAACTCCATTGGACTCAATTGACCCTTTGCAAAGACCCGCCCCCCTTCGTTACTGTTGCTATGTCTGACAAGCCATGGCGCTCTCACGCCACACATTATGTTCTCACGCAGTGAAAAATACATTGCGGCGCAGAGAGGAAACTGACAACGCGATGACAGACAAGACCGAGCAGGTTTCTTTTGGTATGAAACAAAGTCTCAGATTTCAAATTTTGTCTTTTTTTTTTTTTAAGAAATTCTAATAATAAATACAGTTTTGTGGCTCTTTAAAATGTCGTGACAGATCACTGCAGCGCCTCAGTTCAAGCGGCACATGAACCAATCATCTCTTCCTGTTTACTAGTTACAGCACAAAATAAAGATAAATGAACATCAGAAGGTATCTTGTTTCAACCGCAGAAAGATGTCAATACACTGTTTTTCAAGTTCAAGTCCACCAACGTTAACCTGCCCTCCTGTCTGGTTTGTTTGTTGGACAAAATGGCAGATTTGGCATTATGATTTGTCAGATCGCCTGTCAATCAAACTCCCGGCGAAGGGTCAATTGGTAACAACAGAACTTGCGACCACATTTGTTTTTGGGAAACGCACCCCAGGCTAGAAGACCAACTTAAACCAGCTTAGGCTTTTTCAGCAGAGATAAGGGGAAGTTAACGAAGAATGAATTGTGCTCAGTGATACCGTTTATGGGCACATGCTTTGTGCATGTTTAGCATCTGATTCACTAAAAGAAATTATGCAAATCAGTTAACAGGGCAAACACACTGTACATTAGCACCTGATTAAACTTAATTGTGTGTGGTTAGAAATAAGATGCAAGTTTTTGTTCTATAAGTGGTGCAAATTTTTAGTGAATTTGCCCCATGAAGTCATGTTGGGTAGTTTTTAATTTAAATTATCTGATTGAGCACTCCATTCAAAATGACATTTAAGAAGTCAAATGAAACTATTTGATATCTTCAGTGTATTAAGATGAAGCTAATTGCACAGTTGATTTCAATCAGAAAAGACTTCTTCCAAAGGCCATATCTCTTAATGGTCTTGAACTGTTGGCTGTAAAGAAATTGCATGTTAGTGTAGTCGATTAACCCTCTGGAAGAAGTCCAAAGAGGGGTACTTAAATCAGAGAGAACAATTTTCTTCACTCCTGCGCTTAATTGAAAACAATAATAACTAAATAATCTATACAGAAAGATAATAATGGTTTAACTAGGCAGATGAGGAAAGGGTCAGCCAGCACAGACCTGATGGACAAGGTACAATTACATAAGGAGACTTACTTCAGCATAGCCAGAAAGGCTGGAGGTTCAACATCAGGGATACGGATCTCATCCTTGTCCTCTGCCAACTCTCCATAGAACATGGCATGGAAAACCGAGCTTCCCACAGCAAGGACATACTAATGAAAAAAATAAATAAAAAGTATACATTTATTTTACATGACTTGTGTTATCAATTGTCATAAGGATCAACAGTATCCATCACTTAATTTGAAATAATTTACATGTTAGCACTGAGTTTCAAACATAAAATCAGTGCAACCCTATAAAATCAGCTTTGTATTGAGGGACACATGTGGTGTAGATGGAAAAGCGTTCAAAGTGTTCAGCTATTATTTTTCAGTCTCTACTTTTCCAAAGTGACCCATTTGTTATGACTCGACACTGAAGTCGTTTTATGTCTCTCCTCGCTTTCACAAAAACACTGATTATTCCCCTCACACTTATCAAAAGAACCTTCCAGGTGGAAGGTGATGGTTTCACGTAATCACCTCTAAATTATAAACAACCCATACAATGACACATTCTTTCTTATAAACCTGAACTAGAAAGGCACAGCTTGCGATCTTTAATTCCTCCCAATTTGCCCTTCAGGTTTTCTCTCTTCTGAGTCGATTGCATTGTAAAGGTAAAGCTGTTTTAAATTTCAGCTTGATCCCATTCCCCTGGAGTCATTTGAGCGTGAAGCACACACAAATTTCACCCACAAAGACCAATGCTTAATTACAACTATAATTTCCCCTTGGGTTTACAAGACACGTGAGTGCCATTCATTTGAATGGCATTTGCTTTTCCCTCCGAAGCAAAGAATGTTCCACAATGGTGTGAATGTGGTTGCTAGAGCTAAAAGTTATCTCGCTGATGCTAATGGGTGCACGTAGCTAATGATGAAATCAGAGGCCAACACAGCATTGCAGATGCATTATATAACATGAGCAGAAGGTGAATAATTACAGTTCATTTTAGCATTACACTCACATAGAAGCTTTTTTTCTATTTAGCAAACTTAATTTTGGCCTTTTAAGTAAAGGTGTGTTCTTTTCCTCCAGGATCCCTTATGTGAAAAGCCCATAACAAATATATTGTAACTAAGAGGAACATCAAATAAATGGTGAGAGTCATTTTGCAAAGCACTCATATGCAAGGAAGCCGTTCCTAGAAGCAAACATAACCTCAAATAAAAATGATAATGCATATTTGAACGCCAGCCAAATGGACATCATAAAAAAGGTGCTCTGTAATAACTCTTCATGGCCCATTGCAGTATTGGCTGTGGCCATGCAGCAAAGCAATACAATGCCCTTGCCTAAGTGTGCTTTATAAAGCGTCACATATCATGTGATGAACACAGCTTTCAATTCTGCCCCGTTAAATGGATAAAAGATGAGTCATACCTGAGTTGTAGGCTCCAGATTAGCCCTGTCTTTTAAAATAAATTCTTAGAGCGAAACAAGAACTGGTTTAAATGGGGTTTTGTGCAGTTAAAATTGGCCTGAGGTTTAAAAAAAAAAAAGTCATATATAATGTTGCCAATCTAATGGCCCCCATGAACATTTTAGAACAAAAGCAATTGGAAAGCTGCTAGCTTCGAAGAGGTCACAGTGGAAGATCTCTTAAGGGTTTTTACTTAGTGGAGATCAGTTAGATCATGGGTATTCAAATTATTATGTGGAGAATATTTAATTCACTTCAAATATTGAATGCATTTGCATAGTGATTTGTCAACAAATTCTGCTCCAAATAAATATTTTATTTATTTATTCATTGGCTGTCAAAATTTAAAAAAATAGTCATGATTAATCTCATGATTTAATATTTAATAATAATGTTAGATTAAAATATAAAAATGTAAACAGCTTAAATGTAAACATGTAGCTTTAATGAATTATTTTATTTATTTATTTTTCTCTGAAATTTTCCATGGAATCCCTAGACCCTTTGTTGCCTCAATTTAATAACCAGATAGATGACTAACCCAATATTACAATAAGTCACGCAGTTGAAAATTTAATTGAAAAATTAGATGGTTCAAATGTATTTTGTGTGGTCAAATTCTAATGAAGTTTCATTTTACCAAGGACCAATTAAGCAGTTTATTGAGAAAAACCTTTAGGAGATACATTGACTGTATGAACAAATATCAGAACTTTATTCACATATTCATAAATGCTTTTGTACTGTTTAAGAACTTCGACCGCAAACTGTGATTAATTAATACAACACAAACCCAGCATGAAAATAAGCAAAAGACTCTTTATCAAAAGACAGACATCTCCCCCACTGCCTTCTTCCTGATTTTCATCAATAATTGAGGAGTGTCTGAAAACAACAGAAAGAATTTAGCTGTCATTAGCAACAGCAGTGAAGCTCAACGCTTCCGAAAATCCTAAAGCTGTTCTCTGGTACCGCTGAGGTCACCGCGTAGTGCAGATCAGGAGGTCTTACCTTGTGTCCCGGGAGTCTCTCAGTTCCTCCGGACTGACCGACGACAAAGCGAACGTCAGCCATCAGTTCATTATTAAACATCACAGCATTTCTGCAGAGAAAATTCAGGAGAGTGACTTTAGACTAAAACACTGAGAAACATTCCTACTTGATTGTATAGAAGAGGTGAATCCATGTTTCTGTAGATTTTCCATCAGATATAAAGAAATTATCATACAACTTTAAATAAAGAGAAGCTATCAACTCTTATTCTATTTGGAAACAGAAAATCTAACCTTGTTCATTTTCTAAACAAAACAATTCTTCATTTTAACAGTACTTCAAGTACAAAATGGTTACACACGTCTTTCTCAGGAAAATCCCTGGCCCCTGTCAATGGGAGTCCACAATGGCATCTTCCTCAAGTATTATTGGGGTCCAGGCCACATAGGAGCAGTAGGTAAACAAGGAACGCTGTTGCAGAGTGACTACAAAGCCAGGTCTGAGAGCGCACATTTGTTTTGGCCAGCATGGGGCTTTCCCATGACGACTAAGTAAATATTACCCTTTGACAGAGAGCAAAGCCATGCATATAAAACAAAACTTGTTCCTTTCTTTTGCCTCTTCTGGGACAATACATACAGGGCAGAACAAAGAGCGACAACTACACAAAAGGACATTTTAACATTTCAGAACATTCTCAAACAGTCTCAGGGATGTTAAATAACGTTCCAGTTCCAACGACATTCAACGCCAAATCCTGAACCTACTTAACCCTGAGAAGAAGAAAAAACTGACTTTGCACATTTTCTTCCAAATATTTAGTGAGTTTCAAAAGTCTGAATCCACTAGTGAAAATGCTCCAGTTTAATAAATAGTTTAAATTGTCAATAAAGTATTTTAAAAATAATTAATACATTTATTATTAATAATAAATTATTTTATAAGCATAACAATGTTTGAAAAGCTCCAAAAGTTATCCAGCATGATTTGAGAACATGACCGTCTGAAAGTTCACATGATCATTGTCACAAATGTGCTTTTTTGATTAGAAATCAATTAGAAATAGTTTAGAATATTACTTCAATTTTCAAAAACCTAAAATTCCTAATTTTCAGGTGTATATGCGCTCTTAGACTTTTAGACTCCACTGTATCAGCGGTCACAGTATAAAATGCTCTGGTTGTCGGCAGATGTTCCCTGCGCAGACTTCTAACCATACCAATCTCTCGTCTCCCTCTCTGAAAACATCTAAAGTTGACTTACCTCTCCCTGATCGTGGAGTACAGACCCTGCCAGTTGCAGCATTGGATAGTGTTGTTGTTGTTCAAGTTCTGCTGCTGGTACTGCTGCACAGTGGCGACCGATGCCGGCTTCTTAGTGGGGAAGATCTCCGCTGCCATCTTCTTCTTCTTTTTGGGTTTCAAGGTGATGATCTCATAACACACAGGAGGCAGCTTGGATGAGCTGCTGGGACTCCCCTTTTTGGAGCCTTTACTGGACTTGCTCTTAACTGACTCTGGAAGCATCAACAAGAACGTCAGACATTTCATGTTCCTTCCCTTGGCATCCACCATGAGTGTGTTCACCTGCAGAGCAGTGGGAAAGCATGCAGAGAAGATGTTGGGAAGGAAAGGAAGGATCTGAGAAAGGTGACGACTTCTGCAGAGGGTGAAGAGCCCCCCAAAACACAGCAATTAACTGAAACACAGAAGAAAAAAAGGAAAGAAAGAAGAAAAAAAATCCACTCCTAATCTTCACCTTCTGAAAGCACCTTCTGAAAACTGTCAGGGAATATAAGCTCCTTCTTCCACCAGAAGATTAAAGTCAATACGGCGGCTGACTTTTCTGTCCTTTGCTTCTAGTTTGATCTGCTGGTGGAAAGCAGAGATGAGTCTCCATAACTGTGCTGCTAGATAAACGTCCTTCTTTAAATGTCTTCTCTCTCCCCTTCAGTATCTGTGACAGTCCCAGATTTAATGCTCCTGCAGTGGTTCAGAAGCAGCTAGTCCACGCTGTCTCTCTCTCTCTCTCTCTCTCCTCCTCACACACACACACACAAACACGGAGCTCTGCAGGATTTGCTTGCCGTGGATCTGCGCTATGACGTGTGTTTTGCTGACTGTGGGGGCTGAATGGACGGATGGAGCGGAGAGCGTAACCCCCTACCTACCGATGGAAGCCAGAATCCCCCACAGCCCATCCAATAAGCACTCTCGCGAGCCGTGATTGGCTGCAGCCACCATGCGCAGCACCTACTAGAATATGCTAAGACCTCTTTGATTAAAGTGCCAACCCCTTTCCCCTTAGAATGATGCATTCTGATCTTCAGCATCTCTCTAAGCAGCCTATTGCTGATTAATATTTATAATGTAATAGAAGTCATGAAAGAGTGTGAAGGAAATAGGAACTCATGTGAGAGCTTTATTTCAATTATTAGGTTCATCTAGTTAAATGTCACTCTATTAAATGATTATGGCTCAAATGATTTAACAATATGGTTCAGAGTGGTTTCTTTTAAAATAGTTGTAATATAATCTCAACCATTTCAATTATACTTTATATAATAAAATTATAAAAAATTGTAATTTAATATTAAATATATATTATAATAGCATATTCTGTTTTATATTCACCCTCATACATTGGTGTTTGCAGCCCCATTCTTCCTGTCAAAGATGAAATGAAAGTTTAAATCTCCTCAGTGATGTGCGGCTCAGCACAGAATACAGCTTGTCTTCACCTGTGAAGAGCATTTTCGTTTTAAGTCCCGGCTACTACCATACACATAGCCCTACATGTCATGTTTAATGCATGTAGCACAGAGCTCGGCTCTAGACATCTTTTCTGCTCTCAGTGAATTACATTGCTAAGCCTTTTGTTCCTCAGCTGGGAACACATCAAGGAACTGAACACATTTCTGTAACAGCACATAAATCTGATGAGATTGCTTGCAGCAGGGTCTGAATTTCCACAATGCAAGACAACCTTATAACACAATGCAAGACAACCTTATAACACAGATTCAGACTTTATCTATCTATCTGTCTGTCTATCTATCTATCTATCTATCTATCTATCTATCTATCTATCTATCTATCTCTGTCTGTCTGTCTGTCTGTCTGTCTATCTATCTATACATCTGTCTGTCTGTCTATCATCTACTAGTGATATGCCATTAAATGCTACAAATATTGTTAAATAGAATATCTAGCACGTGTCTTGACATTGCAGATTCTGAAGAGGCCCCTCTGCTTTGGACAATAATTTTTCTCTGCATCTGCTGGCCACCAGGGATGTTGCCCTGGAAACAGTGTTCACAGGATGGTCGGGGACAGCCAGAGAGAAGGTGAGATTTCAGAGAAACTAGTAGAATGAAATTTTCTTTTCATGATATTTCTGATCTGGATCTGCCTTGATCTGAGCTTTGCCCCTGCTGAAAAAAAGCTTAAACCAGATTTAAGCTGGTCTAGAAGCTCCCACCCTGGTCAAGATGGTGCTCAGCTGGTTTAGATGGCTGGTCAGCTTGTTTCCCAGTGTCTGACCAACTGTCAGAATCAGCTTGGAACCAGCAACAGTAAGACCTGCAAACTGACAAACTTTTTTCACCTGAAGCAAAAAGAAGCATATTCTTAATGAAAATGTATTCAAGTTGCTACTGTATGAACGAGTAACTGCTGTCAATCCTCTTTTATATTTTTGCGCTTGCCGTGAATACCTTGAATCATAAAGTAAATACACGTAGCTCGTATCTCCAAGTTGTCCAGTACCGTTCCATTCACACAGCGGAGGTTCACCGAAATTGTGGTTGTGAGTCCTGAAAATTTACGAGTGTGAGTTCTGCTGCTGTATCAATATTGCCTTTAATAATACTGATTTTAATGGATAACTGATTTCACACCTGGAAGGAGTCACAATAACGTTCTGTATACATAATATAATATGATATAATCATGCACTACAGTTATGTTGTCTGCCGCTTTAAATGCTCTAGCTCGTTAAAAACGGGTGGGTTCTGATTTGCCAATATTGTTATCCTTTAGATAGAAAAAAAAATGTTCTTAATGTGATTTCAACTATATCATTCCTCTGTGACGTTATCGTTATACCTGGGGTGTTACCTTCCTATTCTCATAGAAGTAGAATTATTGGTAACACTTTACAATATGGTTCATTAGTTAACTACTTTAGTTAACATGAATTAAGCATGAACAATACTTCTACAGCATTTATTAATCTTAGTTCATGTTAATTTCAATATTTACTAATGCATTATTAAAATCAAAAGTTGTGCTTGCTAACATTAGTTAATGCACTGTGAATTAACATGAACTAACAGTGAACAACTGTATTCTCATTAACTAACATTAACAAAGATGAATAAATACTGTAATAAATGTATTGTTCATTGTTTGCTCATGTTAGTTAATACATTAGCTAACTTATTGTAAAGTGTTACCAAATTATTCAATCTTTATAGTTACAATTATTGTCCTTGGTGTGAATGGCCCTTATTATTATACTTTCGCTGCTTGTTTTCAAGACATCCATTAGTGAAACAGAAACTGTTGCACTAATGTTTAAAGCTGATACTTGTTATGAAAATCATGATGAATCTATCTTATAATGATATACAGACACCTGTTATTCTCAAAAGCTGCGCTGTTTGTGTAATTGTTCAGTCTCTCGACGGTTTCATGCAGTGTAGTGGTTGCACATTTCGCTAAAGGCTTGCTAGTCTCATTAACACATTGCAAGCACAACAAATTGTATTTCCCATTTTTTCACTACACATGGCGTGAAATAACAATGGCAAAACAATGCTTTATGTAATCATGGTAATGATATTCTCATCTTTCACAAAGTAATTTCGACAGAACTGACAAGCTATGTGATTTTATGAATGTTAGTAAGTCACACATTCATGAAAGAGACACTTCTGTGACTCTTTCTCCTCTCTGTCTCTCACAACAGCCAAAGAAGACGAGACGAGCCGGACCTCCGCGGTGTCTCGGACAGATCTCCATTCTGTGGGGACACCTGCCGGGAGTCTTGGCTTAGAGGAAGTGGAGTGGAGCTGAGAGACAGCCGTAAAGGTTGGCACGGAGAGGCAGGCAGGCAGGCGCTGGATCCGGCAGGCTGGCTGCTGTCCCCCTCCCCTCCCCTCCCTTTCCTCCCCCATTAAAATGGCCAAGAGCACCTGACAGGTGGGAAGAGGGGAGGAAGCCATGGCTTTGGACCAGGGACAGGGCTCACGCTGCTGTCCAAACAGGAGACTTGCTGGGTAGAGTGATCTGAGAGGATTTGAGGTAGAAGGGGGCTGGTGGACAGTGGGAGTTGGCGATCTATTTGTGCCCGCATGAGCAGCACAGCTCTGGTCCAGTCAAACCAGATAACAAGCGTCCATCTCCCCATGCTGTGGTCAGATATGGGCACAAGGAAATGTGTTATGATTACTGCTATCTACCTGGGCAGCTGTAAGTTTTGCTCTGGAAGTGCTTTTGCCATCCAAATACTAAATTACAGACTTACAGTAAAGTGGGACAAGGTGACCCGAGGTGAAGATATCTTCCAGACAAAAGGAAACAGCAATCATCGAGTAATTTTCTTAAATAACATGGTGTCTTAAAAAGTACTTTCTGATCTGTCCAGTTTGAGAGATAGAGAGGTCTCATTCTATGTGACACTGAAATCAAGAGTTTTTCTGCGTGGATGACCTGGTTCTGCTGTCCCTCACAGAAGGAAGGCAGCAGAGCCAGTCTCTGCAAGAGCAGTAGAGTGGACATCGACAGTCAATCTGGACAAAACCTGTCCAGTTCTCCAAAAGAGAGCCAGTTCTTGAAGCAACAGATGCTAGTTTATCTCTGAGGACAAATAGTACTATACACAAAACCTCCAATAATGATAACAAATACTATTACTAACAACCCTTAACACATAAACAGAGTTAGACTTCAGCTAAACAATAAATTAAACATTCAAGTAAACATGCACATGCAAGACTAGTAATGAATGAGAACAACCCCTAAACCATTAAAACAACAGGGTTCTCATCAATGATAACTTTTTTTAAAGGGGGGTGAAATAACAGTATATCTATATCTATAACAAGCACATTATTGGAAAATATGTTCCCTCAATATAACAAAAAATTGCAAATTAAAATCTAAAATGCACACTAAAAACAAGAATAAACAATTAACATTGAGCTACAGATTTAGTGCGTTATGGGTAATCAACTGCCTCCAGGTCTATATGCCAAAAAATTCTGAATAAAATCATTTTATTTGTTCCTAAAATGAAAATTAAATCAAACCAAACCATTCAACAGAATCAAACCAGTGTCAATCTAGTGTCAATTTCATATGTTCAAAATTGGAGAAAATATTAGCTGGAATTTCCAAACATGCTCCAACATTTTGAGGTCACATTGAAATGGTTCAAATAATTTCAGCAGGGTAGAAGTAAGACTAAACCTCTGCGAATTGAAAAAATGAAATAGACCTGTACAATCATTGCCATCACCTCAATCAAACTAATCTAAATTTCATTAAATATAAAGCCCTCATTTTTCAATCAAATCTCCACAGTCACATTCCCGAAACACACTAGTAATTCAATATAATGACAAAAATCAACCAAACATCACTCATACTGACCTCAATTACTGGAGTTATGTATAAAACTCAGAATGAAATCTCAAAACCAGACTTACATTATCTGGCATAATGAGCATCTGTACTGTACAGCTCTCAAGAATACTCAATTCTGATTGGTCAGGTAGTTTTAGATAAATACAATAACCTGTGTATTTGATGGTCGTCCCTGGCAACCAATTTCCAACACTAGTTGAATGTCTTTGCCTGCTTTCCTAATACAATAACATTTTAAACTCAAATGATAATCTGAAAAGTCCTTACGCAACACTCAGTGACAAGTTGTTAAACTCATAAATTGCTCTGTTGCTTGTACAATTATGCAATAATTGACAATGTGGCAACAATTAAGCAATGTGAGAGACCTTTGATTCATGTCTGGGCTAGATTGTGTCTTTTTACTGATACATGCTGTGAGCCAGTATAGGTTGTACATCGATAGGACCACTGATAGGACCAGTTATGGTGCATGACCGAGTCTGCTGTGTGTAGGTGTGTGTGAGCAAGCATCTCTGCTGAGGGTGTGTGTGTGTAGCTGTGTGGGAGGGGAGGTGATTCTGCCATCTTGTCGAGGCCAGCAGCAAAAATATCTAAATTCACTGGTTCCTCGCTTCCAAAAGAGCACCCATATTTATTTATAAAACAATATTTTTATAAAACAGACATGTGAGTTATTTAAATTGTCTTTTTCTGTGTCCACTGTACCTCAAAGAAAAACTGCATTCACAACCCATTTTACTTTCATAAAGTCAAGCATTTCAGAGTAAAACATGATATTCAATGAAGGGAAAAAAATTTATAGAATAGGATTTGATTTGAAACCCATAATACCCAAGTAGTGTATTATCTCAATGAAAACAGAAAAGACATGTTTTTATTTTTTCCGCACACAAGTTTTAGTTTTAGTAATTTTACTTCTGTTTAAACTTGCTCATTTTAGTTAGGAACCAAGGCAACATTTCTAATTGGCATTTACATCTAATATTTACATTTTACTTTAGCTTTATATGAATTTTTTATTTTTATAAATAATCTTTGTTACATTGTTAGATATAGTTTATATCTGAGGACAAATCATCGAGTAATGAGATAGATTGACCTTTCCTCCTCTCTTAACCTTTCACCATCAGGTCATGCATGACGTGTAGGATGATGTTGGATTAAGGAAGGTCTGTGACTGATTCTATAAAGAGAGCAAAGGTTTTGTAATTTTTACATCTCCATAATTCACTGTAAACACAGCCTCAAGGTGAAATTAAAGAACCTTTGATTTGATTTATATGACAGCAAAAAGACAGAGAGATAGAGAGAGAGGATTTTTTTCTATTTGATCTCATATTTAATTTTTAGAATCGTGTTTGAAACTGGCACTACCATGATGCCCTTTATCTGGACCCTCATTACCTGCAAGCCTTGTCTCCGCAATTAAGAGAATTATGTGGCAGTTAACCAGTTAAGCTCGGGGCGTTTTTTGGAATTTTCGCCTAAATTTTTCATACTCAAATTCAAATGTTTGCCCTACACACATACAATGGAGGAAATTTAAAAAAATGGTTTCATTGTAAATAAAACCCTTTGAACTACAAAATATGAGTGGAATTCTTTATAAATAACATTATATACTTTTCAACTATTACTATAAACATAAAAAAAACATAGGCGCTTTTTGAGTTTTAATTTAATATTTTTTTTTGAGATTCTGTAATTCAGGTTCTGCTAGGCTCAACTCGCTGGAATGTACCTTGTTTGATGCCCCTACATGCCAAAAAGTACCAGAAAAAAGAGTCTTTCAAATAACAGCTTCTAAACAGGAGTTATTACATTATTTGTGAAGCGAGTGAAATTGTCTATTTCTGCATATAAATGTGTCATTGTGAGTTTCCTTTGTAAAAACAGGCTTTATAAAACACATTAGCCCCAGAATCCTATTTTACTTTGTGCCATAAGCACTTTAATTGATTATTTATTGAATTATGTTTCATTTTTATGTTTTTCTAAGTAGTAATATACAAAATGGCACAAGCGCATTGGACCAAACTTGTCATATTGTGATTTCTACACTCTGTTTAATTCTTTCAGGATGCTCAAGACGGTCTACATTATAATATATAGCTGGTCTATAATAACCTAAAATAGAACCTATATCCTCCAGCTTTATATCATTCCATTTTATATGCATTCTGTATTGGGATAGTGGTCACAGCATCTCTCACCTCAGCATCAGTTGAGCACCGCATCTCTCTCTCATCCTGAATCCAGCTGTGCTTGCCTCTGTGGTCCAGAGCTGGGCTAATCCGCTAGCCGCTAGCCGCGAGCTACATGCACAGCATCAAACAAACATATGTTAGCTCGTCTACACTGCACTGTAATAATCCATGTATATTTATTGTATATTTACTGTATACTTACTGAAATGCATAATGTACTCTCCTTTTCTGTCAGCAAACAGTGTATCAGCGTGCTAGTATAGCTAACACGTTTCATAACAAAGAAACAGCTCTCAAACTCACAGAGAATCGCAGCTAAATTCTCCCCAGACGCGCGTCCACTGCTCTCCACGGCGCGCTGACCGTTCTTCATTGTATATAACTTGTAATATGATCATCATAGACTGAAAGGATCCGAGACGCGTTCGCTACAACTCTTCCGTCCGGTCAAAAGCCTTCAATTCTCGCGTTAGTGGACTTCATTCCCCACAGAGCACTGGCTGAGCGAGCGGAAGGCGACCCCTCCTTTCTGTGCCCACTGTGCTGACGGGTCGGTGTCAGAGTTCACAGAGTCTGTAATGGCCTATCTGAGTGACGTGTAATCTGACCAATTGCAGCGCAGAACTGGCCGCAGAGATGTATAGCATCAGAAGAGCTGAATGCGCGGTGGCATGACATGGAGAGCCTGTGAGACGCTGACGCGCGCTGGATTCCGTTACCTGGGCAGAACGCGAATATCTCACCAATGGAAGCACGCAGAAGTGTGAAAATGGTCTTGTTTGAAAGAAGAGATCCCAATCTAAAAGGTAATATAGAATTTATATATATTTGTGGCTTTTTGTGGCTAACTGAAGCAGTGCTACGAGTATAAATGTTCCACAATAAAAAATGTCCGTTTTTTTTTTTTTTTTTTTTTTCCATCGCGATTCTATTGAAGATAATTCGATCTATTATTGTCACACAACGAAATAATCTACATCGTCAAATTCCTCAGAATGAGAGCTTTCTTGTGATATATAACTTGACTTTATTGTGAAAAATATATAAAATACACATTCTTAGTAAAAATTATTCGCAATGGTTAGGTGGAAATTTGTGTGTGGGACGAATACATTTCTAAGCTTAATTTTACTGCTCTATGAAT
>JADLZN010010146.1:0-80947 GCA_018155175.1 Sinocyclocheilus anophthalmus
TCTCGTCAGCCCTGTTACATCCCTATACTAATGTGTTACCAAAATGTTTTTAATTAAAGATTAAGAGTCAACATGAATTTGTAATAAATGTAAAAATGTGCACTGATAAATCTTTTATAATAAATCTACAGTACTCCATAAAATTAAGAATTGTCAATTTCATAGTGACTTTAATATATTATGCAATTTAGCCTCTCAGATATTTGTGTTCTACTCAATTTCCCTTCTATTAAGGATGTTTAGATGGTTTACTGGTATTCAAAACAAAGACACTTATACATTTTTCTCAAATCTCAACCCGCGGTTCATCGTCTCCTCTCATTGTGCTTTCTGAGAGCAGCAGTAGAGACTGCATGCTGATTTGTCCTTGTGGGTAAGCCACTGAGTGAGACCTCCGCTGGGAACTGTGTGGGAGAGAGAGCTGTGAACACCCTCTGATTAAACCTGTTCCTCACACATACTGAAGTGTGTGTGAGAGAGAGAGAAAGAGCGATAAAATGGCATGGTGTTCTTCTGTATCAGCAGTCCTTTTTGTCAGCTGGCCCAGCTTTTGCCAGCTCCTCTTCTTTCATCAGTGACCTTCAGCACGTTTTTAGGCCCGTCTTCTCCTTCTCCTTGTCTT
Organism: Sinocyclocheilus anophthalmus; assembly: GCA_018155175.1. Classification (NCBI taxonomy): domain Eukaryota; kingdom Metazoa; phylum Chordata; class Actinopteri; order Cypriniformes; family Cyprinidae; genus Sinocyclocheilus; species Sinocyclocheilus anophthalmus. The sequence goes on from JADLZN010010146.1 coordinate 623, forward strand.
TTTTGTAGCTCAGGTGAGCTTTCACAGTCATGCTGATTTTAGCCCACACTGCACGTACAGCTGATATTACTTTCTCAGGGTTATTTTCAAAAACTCATTTGCATAATATCTAGGGGTTTTGCCAAGTACACGTCTAAAGCGCTCTGTATGTTTGTTCTTTGGTGGAGATATGTTGACATTTTCTCTTTCTTCAACATATAGGAACTGGTAGATGGTTGTAGAGCCTGAAGCTATTTTCCACAGCTTGTTCATTCATTGGAGCTTTTGTTGTAATACAAACCAGGTATCTATTATTTTATTCTGTCTTAGCTGATCTATAAGCTATAGGCTGACCATAAGTTCTCTTTCTCCTGGATATGTCTTGACTGGGATTTTTAAGTTTCATCTGGGTTTTGGCTGAAGATAATGACTGAAAAGAAGTTTGACCAATAGCGTGCAGGCATTGTACATAATCGACCAATTGTGGCGTGCGAGAAGGTGGGATCTAATATAATGTATTAGGACTGTAGAACCCCAACATTTTAGGCAATTTAGAAATCCTGGCCAGGACACGTACAGAAAAATAGGACATATGGTCTTTGCTTGATAACCGGAAGTGGTTGCTACACATCACAATGAAATAGTTTGACAAACACTATTTTTATTTCCTATTTTTTCTTATATTGAAACAAGAAATTGTAGTGGAACTTATCAAAAACAAAGCTAGTTATTATGATCCAGTTAGTCCCTGCTGGTAGTGCGCAGACTGCTAACAGACATGGACTGAATCCACAAAAGTCCAGTTTAGTTTTCACTGAGCCTTTAAAAATGTATGGTTTATGGAAGTCACAGTATGCTTGCATATTCCAAGGTGATGTTCTGGACTGCTGGAGAGGAAAGAGTTGCCCTGTGACTCTCTGAGATGTTGTGTGTGCAAAATCAATAATGGTAAACAATCATCCCTCTGGGATCACATTGTTAGGTCTGTCAGTCCAATGTTGATTGATTTGCCTGACTCACCCATGCCAAGAATCTCTCTCTTTTTTTCTTTCTCTCTTGTTGGGGTATCTCCAGGAAGGATTCTGGGTGAGTCAGAGAGGAGAGGAGTTGGAAGTTTTCACAGTCAGACATTTTTCTGCAGTCTTTGAACACACCATCCTAATCAGGCTGGGGAGGGGGATTCACCACAGCAACCGGAGCTGCTGCTTCCTCTGTGTGCTACCAAAAATAATCTTCCCAAGCAGTATTTGTGTCTTGTTTCCCTGTTAAAACAGTTTAAACATCCTTGAAACAACATACACTTACTTGAGAAGCAATTGTATGTGATTGCATGTAACTAAATTAACTAAAAATTATACATGCATTTTTCTAACCTCATTGGCAAATTATCATTTTCTAAAACAGTATCTATGACTGGTTTTCCAGTAAAATATGTTTAGACATTTACAATGTCAGAAGCAAATGACTTTAAAAATAATTTTAGAATTTGTTTTAAATGTAATTTATTGATTAAATTAGATATTTTTCTCAAACCATTGGCAAATTGTTGTTCTGAAAAGGTATTATGCCTGGTTTTCCAATAAAAATAAATTAATGAATCAATCAATCAATAAATAAATACACATCTTTATAATGTGAAAAACAATTTCAACGAGTATATTTTAAATTAATTTAATTCACTTCAAAAGATTTTTCTCAAAACATTTGGCAAATTTTTACGTTCTGAAAAGATGTTATGCCTGATTTCCCAGTAAAAATAAATAACAATAGGTAGGTAGATAGATAGATGGATGGATGGATGGATAGAAAATAAATCAATCAAAATATAATAAAATAAAAAATCAATGCACATTTACTTCAGAAGCAAATCACTGTGAAATCATTTCATAGAACATAAGTCATTTAAAAAATATATTAAAACCTTGTTTTCTGTAACAGTATTTATCATTATTTTCCTGTAAAAAAACAAGATATATTTATGGGAGAAGCAAAATTGTTGTGTGGGTGCTTCTGTGCACCTGTCTTTGTGTGTATGGATTTTTTCAGATCATCAAGGTGGTTGCCCTCAGGATTTTGTACATGTTTTGAACTAGAGACAGGAGGGAGGGGAGCTCACTGTCATTTCATTTCCTTTGGCATTCCAGCACCTTCTCACGTCTACACCAATTACTGCTGCCTTCTGATGGGTTTGGTATGCACACCGTCACTTTTGATCACACCTCACAGGAACACAAGCACCATGACTTCTTTCTGATGTGATATCTCTAACAACATGCCATACACCGTCATGCATGGAAACAGATGTCACATTTGCAGTGGTGACTCATGTTTCAGTAGGCCATATGTTGCTGCGTGTTTCTATCACCACTCACCTCATCGGTTTAGAGACACTGCTCTTCATTCTAGGTAATCTCAAGCGTTGTCTAATTCCAGATGAAAGTCTGCTGCAAAATGTCACCCATCATAATGCTCCAAAAATGTCAAAAGTTTGGTATTTAGTGAAAACATTTGGACAAAGCTGTGCAAGTGTACGAGGGGCTCTCATTGTGTGTGAGTGTGTACAAATTTTTCTCTGAAAGAAATATGCCTGGTTCAGTACCAAGTTAAGCTCAGTCAACATTTGTGACATTATGATGTTAATTAGGCTACCAGATAAATAATTTTTCACTTGTCCCATGATTTTAGTGTGAAAAATCACTTAATAACCTTTTCTGTGTAAAATTCAAATTTTAACAAGGTTTTTGTTGCCATACAAAGTAATGCTTAAATGCAAAAAAAATAAAAAAAAAAAAACCGTTACAGCTCTATATGAATGTGCTATATAAAATTATAAGATTAGATTTCCTCCAAAAATGGGGCCCTATCACTTGTGTTGTATCAGGGTTTAGAAACCAAGTTTACCTGGATACAGTAACCTAAAAAAAAATAAGTCAAATTGGAGATGAAAGTTGAAATTACCTTTTTTTTTTTCTTTTTTTTTTTATTCAGTGTCGGAAACAGGCTTCCATAGGGAACACATATTCACTATTAACTAAGAGTTTCCCCTCACTAAACTCCTAATTTGCTGCTTATTGATGGTAATGTAGTTGTTTGTAGTAGTGATGTTTAGGTATTGGGATAGTATATAGTTAAGGGATCTAGAACATGTTTATGCAGAATTCTAGAATTCTTATTCTAGAAGTGCTCTTCATTAACTGTAAACCTTTCTACTCGCCGCAGAAGTTTCACTCGTACATTCTCATGAGTGTTTACATTCCTCCGCAAGCGCACGTGAGCCTGGCTTTACAGAAACTCGCTGATCAGATCACAGAGACAGAGCAACAACACCTGGACTCTGTTTTAATCATTCTCGGGGACTTTAATAAAGCTAATCTCTCCCTTGAACTGCCAAAATACAGACAGCATGTTACATGTCCCATCATAGACAGTAATATATTGGATCACTGTTATACCACAATAAAGAATGCATATCACTCACATGCATAGCTTTGGGGCTCTCTGATCACTGTTTGGTTCATCTTATACTGACCTACAGGCAGAAACTGAAATCAGTTAAACCTGTATTAAGGACTGTAAAGAGATGGACTAATGAAACAGAACGGGTTTTACAAGCCTGTTTCGACCTCACTGATTGGAGTGTTTTTGAAGCTGCTGCAAACAACCTGGACAAGCTCACAGAGACTGTAACATATTTAATCAGTTTCTGTGAAGATATGTGCATTCCTACCAGGACTCATTTAACTTACAACAACGACAAGCCATGGTTCACTGCAAAACTCAGACAGCTCCGTCAGGCCAAAGAAGATGCTTACAGGAAGGGGGACAGAGACTTGTATAAACTGGCCAAATACACAATGGAAAAGGAGATCAGAGTGACAAAGAGGAATTATTCTGAAAAACTAAGGATTCAGTTCTCTTCCAGTGACTCAGTATCAGTGTGGAAAGGTCTGAAAGACATCACCAACTACAAGACACCATCCCCCAGCACTGTGGAGAATCAACAACTTGCAGACGACCTGAATGAGTTTTATTGCAGGTTTGAAAAAACACCCCACTCCCGCTCTGAACACCTCTCCACACAACCATTAACACCTCCTGTAACCCCCTTCTCCCCCACACCTGCACTTCAGATCAGCGAAGATGATGTGCACCAGGTCTTCCAGAAGCAGAAGAGAAAGAAAGCACCAGGCCCAGATTGTGTTACACCAGCCTGTCTGAAAACCTGTGCTGACCAGCTGGCCCCCATCTTCACACAGATCTTCAACAGATCACTGGAGCTGTGTGAAGTCCTCTCCTGCTTCAAACACTCCACCATCATCCCCATACCAAAGAAACACAAAATTACAGGACTAAATACCTACATGCCTGTGGCTCTAATGTCTGGTCATGAAGTCATTTGAAAAACTGGTGCTGGCCCACCTGAAGGACATTACTGGACCCTTGCTGGATCCTCTTCAGTTTGCCTAAAGGCAAACAGGTCTGTGGACGATGCAGTCAATATGGGACTGCATTATGTTCTGCAACGGCCAGGCACAAGAACAGTTTCTTCCCTCAGGCAATCCATCTTCTGAACACTTGACAATAATTGTGGAACACACAAAACTGTATTACACGTATATACTATTATGTATCTAACTCACAGACTTAGTATACATTTCGAATTGCACATAATAACCTGTACTTACAAAAACTGGTCTATTGTAGATCCTGTACCTACAATTGGCATTGTTGTGTATTCCCATTTACGTGTTCTATTGTTATCTTTATTATCGGTTTTGTCCTTCATAGCCCATTCTGTTATTACACTGTGGAGCTTCTGTCATTAAAACAAATTCCTCGTATGTGTAAACATACCTGGCAATAAAGCTCATTCTGACTCTATTATGCACTTTATCCGTACTAATAAACAGTCAATATGCTAGTAATATTTTGAAAATAGTGAATAGTGTTCTCTAGTCTAAAGTGTTACCATTTTTTGTGGTAAGCAATGTTGTGTCACAAATATATTTGTGTCAGTTGAACTTTGGTATTGAACTGAAAAATTCCTTGAAATCATCCTTGTTAGAGCACTACCACTAAAATATCAGAACAATTTATTTAAATATATTTGACTAAATTTATATAAATGTCAACTTGACTAATCAGCTAGTCGTTTGTCAACTAGTTGACCATCCGGCCCATCCCTATTTTTGAGAACCTCCTCTTTTGTTCACAACAATGTGTCACTGTACCCTACTCTGGCACAGTTTGTATAAGTAGGTCACATGTAGTTTAGATAGTAGTGCTGTCTTTCACTTGTACCGAATGTACATGAATACCCTAAGGAGCTCATTCAGACAAGTGTTAATGTGAAAACATGAGCAGTCAGATAGCTTGACAAGAGTTTGAATGTGAGTTCTGTTATTAAATTGATTGTGTTATCTTATTCAGCTTATTTTGTGGTGCTTACTTACCAACTCATAGCTGATGTTGATAAGAGTTATAAGAGGTATGAAAGTGGAGGCTTGGGGGTTTTGTACAGCTTTTTGCATTTCTAGCTGTTGTGTGTGGATAAATTGTGAGCTCAAAGTAAAGGCAGGTAGAAATACTTAAATACTTTGCTACCATGCATAATTGCCTTAATTTCATTGATTTTGACTGAATGTAGGAGCATTTCACTGATTGGTGCATGTGTGAATATTCTCATATCTTTGTACATCAACTACAGTACAGAGGTACTTGATATGTGGTAGCATAGTAAATGTCACTATGAATGAAACATCAGCTACAAAAGGTTAATGATGGATTTTTCCCCTGGTGATTGTTCAGAAATTTGATTGGAGGTGAACTAGTCTTAATTCACATTGGAAAACATTATAGAATCTAATGTGACTGGAGTATATAAGAGTATATAATTTCTTGTGGTATCTCATTAATTCTGTACACCTTCATACAGGCAGAAAGCACATTATGTCAAGATCAAGTAAAATGCTGTTTTAAATAGTTTAACAAGTACCGTAAGAAGTACCTTTTTATGATTTTGTGATCATTTCCATATTAAACATTCTTTATACATTTTATTGTCCCATTTTATAATGCTTTTGTAAAAACCTGTGTGAAAAATTAAACAAAAATAAAATTTACACTAAATTTTAAATAAAAACATATTTTCCAAGAGTACTATTCATTTCTTTGTATGTAATACCTGAGGAAAAAACTACGGAATACTAGTTTACGTAAAACTATGTAATACCTGAGTGCACCTTTAATGGACTGCTTCAATGATCTTGCTCACCGAGTTATTACTGTTTCAAGGTATATATCTGGTTTTTGTTTGTTTTTCTACAGGTGGTGCTTGAGGGGAGTCCTACTGGGAGAAGTAATGCTCTGTGTGTAGACCTTCCCTAATTCCAATCATGAGCCACCAGGAGGCGCCGCATGGCCAGGAGTTGAGAGAGGCGGCTGAGGCAGACTTGGAGCGCCGGGGCCCCGAGGGCCAACAGCCCCCCTCATCCCACCGTAGACGCCACGACAATGGAGATGGCAGCTCCCGCTCCGGTCGACCCCGCAACCACCACAGCAACCATGGTACGGAGAATAACCACTACCAGTCCCACCAGCAGGGGGCCCCACGCTACCGCAGGTACGAGGGATCTAACGGAGGGACAAACCGCACGCGTGCAGCGAGGAGAACTGCGGAAGAAGGTGACACTGAGCAGCAACCCGTTCAGCAGCCCATACCGAGACCTGCAGTGACACGCTACCGCAGACAGGGAGACAACGAGGCCCGCATCCGGGCTCAGCAACAAAGACAAAGACAGCGACAGCGGGAGAGGCAGCAGAGAGATGCAGAGAGAGCCGAGCAGCACAGGCTGGAACATCAACAGCATCTTGTCTCGCCTACACAAGCCATGCCGCCCAGTAGAGAGCCGGAGGAAGCTGAGGAAGACGAGGGCGACGGCGGCAGTGCTTTGGCCCGATCCGCCAGCACCGAGAGCGGCTTCCACAACCACACAGACCGGGCAGAGGGGGATGCAGTCATGGTCCTGGAAGCAGAGCCCGAAGACGAAAGCACATACGGTATCCCGCTTCGCCCGGAATCGGAGGAGTACACAGAGAGTGCAGAGTCAGAGCAACAGCACGGTGGTCCAGCTTACCTCCAACCCCAATACCCACCTCAGCCACCGCCGCTACCTCGAGAACCCCTGCCAAATGCTGAGAGGCCCCATGATGCAGAGACGCTAAACCCCAACTACTCCAATTATGTTTACACTCAACCCATGTACCGCAGTCCCACCGGAGCAGGAGAGGCCCATGAAGGTGGAGCAACAGAAGATGAGCCGTACTCTGAGCCCTACACTGAATACACCCTTCAGGAGCACGTTTATGAGGAAATCACGGACGCCCCTTCGACCAAAGCCGAGGGACAGACTCCGCAACAACGCAGGGCAGAGTTCAGGCTCTTCGAACGTGACCTCTACCAGCAACAGGAGGCTGTTGGGTCCAGGCTACACCACTACGACGAGCGATCCGACGGAGAGTCGGATAGTCCCGAAAAAGAAGCAGAGTTTGCCCCGTACCCCCGTGCTGACAGCTGCGAACAGGATGAGGACATTGACCAGATCGTGGCAGAGGTAAAGGAGAGTCTGAGCTCACAGAGCCTGGAGCGTGTCGCCATGGGCCTAGACAAGGATGAGAATGAAGAAGAAGAGTGGCCTGAGTCAGAGTCCCATGGTCAGATGGACAAAATCAAACCCAATGAGCCAATGGGCGAAAGAGAGAGTGTAGAAAAGTCCCTTAGAAGTCCCTCAGAAGAGCCAGCTCCAGTTGTAAAGAGCAGTAGTGAGAAGAGAGATGCAATCTCACTGGCTATTAAGGACATCAAAGAGGCAATAGAAGAGGTGAAGACAAGGACGGTCCGTTCGCCCTACACGCCAGACGAGCCCAAAGAACCCATCTGGGTAATGAGGCAGGACCTGAGTCCTACGGCAGAATCTGACCTGCAGCCATCTCTGGGGGCTGATGTGAGTATGAGCTGTACCATGTTCTGTTGATGCTCTGCAGTTTATGTTATGTAGCATCATCACTGCTGTTGTTTTCACTGTTTTATTTTTGTAGTAGAATCTTGCTTACAAAGTTGCACTTTAAGGGACAGTTCACCTAAAAAAATACAAATTCGGGCACCATATACTCCTTCCAAGCCCATAGGACTTTGGTTAACTTTTGAAACACTAATGAAGATATTTTTAATAAAACCTGAGAGGCTTCTGTCCCTCCATTGAAAGTCCAGGTAACCAAAACTTCTAAAAAGGTCATCAGGCCTGTTATAATATAAAGCAATCATATCTCATCATGGGACTTAGTAAACCACTCAACTCATATGGATTCATTTTATGACACCTTTACAACCTTTTTGGATCTTGGTTACCTGGACTTTCAATGGCAGGACAGAAACCTCTCAGGTTTCATTAAAAATATTTTAATTTGTGTTTTTAAAGGGTTTGTTTACCCAAAATGAAAATTCTATCATCAATTACACGCCCTCATGCCATTCCAAAGCCGTATGACCTTCATTCATCTTCACAAATTAAGATATTTTTGATGAAATCTGAGATATTTTTGCCCCTCCCTAGACAGCAAGCGGTATACTACCCACGAGTTCATAGAAAACAGTAAGGACATCATTAAATAGTCAATGTGACATCAGTGGTTAACCATAATTCAAAGCATGTGCATGCATTCCCCTGCTCGTAAACAAAGCCCAGGTTTCTACGTGATGTGCAGAACAGTACTCCCATAATGGCGGAGGATGGAAGGACAGGAAAAGAATGCGTTGAATGTCTCTATTTTGTTTTCTTTGCACACAAAAAAGTATTCTCATAGCTTTGTAAAATTACAGTTGGACCATTGATGTCACATGGACTATTTTTCGTGATGTCCTTTACTATGGGGTTTTTGGTCCTGGCAACATTCAGTTGCATGCTCTTTATTGAGGGTCAGGAAAGCTCTCAAAAATATAATCAGAAATATCTTAATTTGTGTTCTTAAGATGAACGAAGGTCTTCCGGGTTTGGAATGAAATGGGGGTGAGTAAACAACAGGATTTTCATTTTTGGGTGATCTATCCTTTTAAGCACATTTACTGTACGTTACGCATTTACATTCTTCATCTGTCTGTACATGTATTCATGACACAATGCATCATCAGATATTTGAAGGATTAAATACACGTCACCTACACTTTCCTTCAGAGCAACTACTGAACACAGCCCAGTTGTAGCCTAGGTCAGACTTAGCAAAATCTGGATGAGTACAATTTCAGTTGGACTAAATATTTTATGCTGCTTTTACACTACACAATTTTATCCCTGATTCTCCAGCAGTTTAGCCCTGATTTGCCAACAGTTAGGAAACTGAGCCTTGAAATCACAGGCTTGTTCACATGAATGATCACAATGTGTGAATTTTTAAGGACCTGATCTGAGAGATGTAGACCAAGAGCAGGTTACATTTCTAGACTTGTCTGCGACTCCTGCAGTTATGCAGTGTAAAATTTATTTTAAGTCTGTTGGATGTGAAGTTTAAAGTATGTTGGCGAGAGGGTTGTGACGGTGAGGAAATTTTTCCATTGTTTAATCGACGTGTGATAACACCGATAATACCGGTATCACCGCGGGGGCGTTCCCTCTTTACCTCGCTTTCCTTCGCTTTTAAATAGCTTGTAAAAGCGTTGTGCGCATTTTATTTTCACTTTCAAACAGCGGCAATTTGGAGTAATGGAATTGTTCGTTTTTAGTTCGTTAGAATTTTCCCTCTTTTGCTCGCTTTCCTTCGCTTTAAAATAGGCTTAAAATTTTCGAATAGAAGCAGTTCGGCAGTTAGGCGTTAATTGCAACAACAAAATACAATGTCAAACTCACTTTAGCTTATACAGTGGGTACGGAAAGTAGTCAGACCCCCTTAAATTTTTCACTCTTTTGTTATATTGCAGCCATTTTCTAAAATAATTTAAGTTAATTTTTTTCATCATTAATGTACACACAGAACCCCATATTGACAGAAAAACACAGAATTGTTGAAATATTTGCAGATTTATTAAAAAAGAAAAAAACTGAAATATCACATGGTCCAAGTATTCAGACCCTTTGCTCAGTATTTAGTCGAAGCACCCTTTTGATCTAATACAGCATGAGTCTTTTTGGGAAAGATGCAACAAGTTTTTTCACACCTGGATTTGGGGATCCTCTGCTATTCCTCGTTGCAGAACCTCTCCAGTTCTGTCAGGTTGGATGGCAAACGTTGGTGGACAGCCACATTTTTTAGGTCTCTCCAGAGATGCTCAATTGGGTTTAAGTCAGGGCTCTGCTGGGCCATTCAAGAACAGTCACAGAAATGTTGTGAAGCCACTCCTTCGTTATTATAGCTGTGTGCTTAGGGTCATTGTCTAACCTTCGGCCCAGTCTGAGGTCCTGAACACAAGGTTTTCGTCCAGGATATCCCTGCACTTGGCCGCATTCATCTTTCCCTCGATTGCAACCAGTCGTCATGTCCCTGCAGCTGAAAAACACCCCCACAGCATGATGCTGCCACAACCATGCTTCACTGTTGGGACTGTATTGAACAGGTGATGAGCATGCCCGGTTTTCTCCACACATACCGCTTAGAATTAAGGCCAAAAAGTTCTATCTTGGTCTCATCAGACCAGAGAATCTTATTTCTCACCATCTTGGAGTCCTCCATGCGGGCTTTCATGTGTCTTGCACTGAGGAGAGGCTTCGTCGGGCCACTCTGCCATAAAGCCCAGACTGGTGGAAGGCTGCAGTGATGGTTGACTTTCTACAACTTTCTCCCATCTCCCGACTGCATGTCTGGAGCTCAGCCCCAGTGATCTTTGGGGTCTTCTTTACCTCTCTCACCAAGGCTATTCTCCCCCAATAGCTCAGTTTGGCCAGACGGACAGCTCTAGGAAGGGTTCTGGTCATCCCAAAAGTCTTCCATTTAAGGATTATGGAGGCCACTGTGCTCTTAGGAACCTTAAGTTCAGCAGAAATTTTTTTGTAACCTTGGCCAGCTCTGTGCCTTGCCACAATTCTGTCTCTGAGCTCTTCAGGCAGTTACTTTGACCTCATGATTCTCATTTGCTATGACATGCACTGTGAGCTGTACGTCTTATATAGACAGGTGTGTGGCTTTCCTATTCAAGTCCAATCATTATAATCAAACACAGTTGGACTCAAATTAAGGTGTATAACCATCTCAAGGATGATCAGAAGAATGGACAGCACCTGAGTTAAATATATGAGTGTCACAGCAAAGGTCTGAATACTTAGGACCATGTGATATTTCAGTTTTTCTTTTTTAATAAATCTGCAAAAATGTCAACAATTCTGTGTTTTTCTGTCAATATGGGGTGCGTGTGTACATTAATGAGGAAAAAAACGTAACTTGAATGATTTTAGCAAATGGCAGCAATATAACAAAGAGTGAAAAATTTAAGGGGGTCTGAATACTTTCCAGTACCCACTGTATATAAAACATAGAATTTTATTAACAAAACAAATAAAAAGACACCATGCTATAGGGCAGGCTATGCCTAATATAAAATAACAAAAAACTTACATAAAGTTTAAATAGGTATACAAAACTGGAAACAAGTAAACATGTATAATATATAACCAAATAAATAAGAAAGTAGAACGTTTATTAGCAAAACGAGTAAGAAAGCTTGGAGGCACGGCATATACATTGATGTCAAATAAAATAAATAAATGACACAAAGTTTAAATAAAGTAAAAATCAGCAAACAATGTGGAACCAATTAAATAAGAAACGAATGTTTAAAAAAACTTCCAAAATCAGATAAACGGCAAAAGTCAACAGGCTTTTCAAAATCCATATTGCCAAACAGACGCTTTTGCATCTCGTTTCGAAACTAAAACAAAATAATCCGCGATCGTCTTGTCTGTCTCACCCCACTCTTCTTGTCAGTCAGCTCGACTCACTCTCCTCACTGGATAAATTAAATCTGATCTGTGATGCGACTGTCGTTCGGAATGCTGCATTGAGCAGCCGCGTTCAGTTTTTAATTGTAGTGTCTGTTCTTTTACTGAACTAAATGATTTTTATTACTATAAAAAATCAAAATGACGGTGGGGGTCGGTGACGCGGTGGGCAAGTGACGTAACTGGTGTTGCGGCTTAACACCGGTATCACCGTCAGCACCGTCTATCGCGGCAAGCCTATTGGCAGCTTAGCCAACTGAAATTGAACTTGTAAATTAAAAAAATATATATAAGATCCTGTTGTTGTTATAACAAACTGCATTTAAATCTAATATCACAAAATTAAATGGCAAAAAAACAAAACATTTTCCCAAACATTTCACCCCTCGGCAACTGGGGTTTGGCTTAGTTTAGTTGGTTAGCATGGGTAGCTTGGCCCTGCTGGTAGATGCTGTAACTACACCTTTCTGAGGACAAGGAAAGGTTTTTCCATTAATGTTCATTTAATTGTAGGTCTGTATTCTGACAGAATAATAAATTATATGAAATAAATATCTGAATCATTAATATGTCGTTATATAATATTAGTGCTGGGCGGTTATTTTTTTTTCAGGATTCTGGTGGTTTTCTCACGGTTTATCACAGTTTGTCCCTGACTGTGCCTTTATATGAATCAGATTGCATGAAAAAGTTGGAGAACCACTACATTTGAACCACAATCCAAACAAAAATGCTACATTATAATTAGAGATGCACCGATTGCAATTTTCCTGGCGATTCCGATTTCTGATCTTATGAGAGTGTGACCTGCCGATACCGATTTTTGCTGATTCCGATTTTCTTTCTAAGAACTATAATAGACAGCATATACAAACAAAAATCTACTTTTTTTCAATGCAAAAATTATTTACATAATAAAATTAATTATTAAACATTACAATTCCCCAAATCTGGACTAAGTTACAGATTTTCTCTACCTTAAACAACTCTTAAAATAAAGTGCTCTGTGACTGGAAAGAGGAAGAAATAGTTAACTTAAAATGAGTTGCTGTATGTAACAAAACAGATGTAATTTCCCACTATGTTTATAAATGGTCATTTTTTCCCCCTAACCTTATTAAATGTGTCATCTTTCACATCAACTTCTTACTTTGTTTCAATTAATTCAGTTAATTCAGTTAGAATAATAAGAAACAGTAGAGTTGTTACCATTCAAATGAAATCAATATCAACAAACTCCATCTTTCCACTGAAGGAAACAGAAGCTGCATCTGAAGTGGCATTAGATGGATTTACACAGACAGTTTGATGAAGCTGAGGTGCCATAAATGCATTTACACTGCAAAATTTCAAATGCATAAATAATTTTATAAGATTAAGGTTTTACATATTTTTTTAAACATACAAATAAATGTTGAAAAAATGCAATGATACTTTTAAATATGACTAAACCACCAGTAGGTGGCGGAAAATTTCTGTTTTAATGAGTGAGTCATTTATTAATTCATTCAATCAATTCATTCAAACGACTGATTCATTCAGAGAAAGAAAAGAGGCAGGTGACTGTCCTTATGAATGCCACTGAATCATTGATTCACTCAAAAACGTGGATTCATTCAGTAACGAAACACCACTGTGTGTTGTTCGGAGACACACAACGGTTCTGCTGTGGCTTTGATCTGAACTATTTTCATCAGCGAAATTGAGCAAAAACAGTCAATATTTTGTCTAAAATCTAAGTCACTTAATTGTAACTTCTTTTTTATAGAAATACTATTGTATAAAATCAGTCACATTGCAATCGTGTTGATATTGATATTCGGGGAAACATCATGGCCATATAATGTTGCTTACCTAAATCATATTTTGTAAATATCTTTTTTTTTCTACCGCAGTATGCATCTATAAATTTCTGAGTTATGCTACTTTGTGTGTGCTGTCTCTCTCACACACACTCACTCAGGCTGTGCAAGCCTCATCTGGCATGACATAAATACATTATCATTCGTTTACACTGAATGCAATTAAAATTAGAATCATTCTCATGCAAAACGACATGTTTACACGCGACTGTGAGTGTGCGCGTGGCTGTGACGTCATTGCCGGCGTGGCTGGCAATAAAAAGATCGGCTCGGAATCGGCCAGACGTGAGACGTTCCGGGCCGGTCATGCGAAAAATCTGCCTATACGATCACTGGCGGTCAATTGGGCCTCTCTATTTCAAAATATGAGAAGTTAGACGTTATTTCAAAAGGTAAAGCAAAAAAAGAATGGTCTGACCTTAGCTTTGTGAAATTACGCTAAATAAAACATGAAACAAACAGCAGACGGGCTGAATGAAAATGCAAATTCACTCTCTGCCAGCAGGTGGCGCTTATGGAACAGCAGCGATAGAAAGTTCCCCTTCTGGAACTCGAGCTGCGTCGAAACGCTATGGGAACTCCTTCAGAGTGACCACGCTCTGAATCACATGTGTAATCAGTGTTGTTTGTCCAATTATAAGCTCCATTATGTCAAAGCTTCAGTCAAGAAGAAAGCATTTGTGGCGGAGCAGGCAGCATTCGGGCTGGTTCCTCCTTTTCCCACGCTATATTGGGGTGGGACACACAGTTTGTGTGTGTCCGATTAGGACCGAACCAGCCAGAGGTCAGCTCTCGAGGGAGCACATGATCTGGCGGACGGGTTGCGACGAGCTCTCCCTATCTCCGCTCGCTCTTGAGGCTCGGAAGCCCGCACTGCGGTTTCTTCCCCCTCTGAGTCAGAATTCGCTGCTGCAGTTATCTTTCTCCGAGGAGATTGATATTGTTTGTGTGACTGATCGGCATTTGATCATTTTCGGTTTTTGATGTGAATCTTATCACACCAGACTATGTTTACTCGTCTGGTTGTTTGGTTGCATTTAATTCTGAGGAATTAAATTGAGTATTTATCTGACTATGAGAAGTTAGATATACAGGGGCTCTTGGGATAAAAATTTCTTGAGTGAGAGCACGTGTTTACCTCTCTTCCTCCGAGGAGGTCGAGGCGGTCAGCAGGGGCTGCTGGGCGGGAGCAGTCCCAACCTTCCGTGTTCCAGCTCCTCATTCTGGGGGCTTCACTTCTCGTACTCTGCAGAGTCTAGAGTCAGAGTGGCGCTCCCAGGCCGAAGGCTTCTAGTGGAAGGCGGTTCTGTTGACCGTCATTCTCGCTGGATAGTCTTTGTCTAAAACATCCTGACGCCTAAGGCCTAGGACTTCTGAAGGCCAGCTCCCTCTGGGGAAAAGCGGTGTACACCACATTACATGGTGCCCCGTCTCTCCTCAGTGCCCTCAGGAGATCAGTCTGCCAACCCTGCCGGTGTTCCAAGGCACAGCGGTCTCTGGCGAGCGCTTCTCTCAGTTACCGCCCGGAAACAAAATGGTGCTAAGAGGCTCGCTACCTCCTTGGAGGTCTCTAGAGCAGCTAGTACGGACGTCCCCTGCCAGTCCAACACTTCAGGGCACCAAGTTAGCCGCTCTGATTACACCAGAGGTCAGTCTTGAGAGACTAACTCCCTTAGTAGACTATTTGGCCCAGTGTGGAAACTATGCCAATTGTCTCAGTCAGTCCTGCACACAGTAGAGAAGAGGCTACAGAATCCAGTTGGTTCTCCTCCGCCTCAGTTCAACAGGGTTATCGCCACCTTGGTGGGTCCCGAACAGGCTCTGGTAATGGAACAAGAAGTAGAGACTCTCTTGAGGAAGGAGGCCATCGAGGTGATCCCTCCTTGCAAAAGAGAGTCCGGGTTCTACAGCCGATACTTCATCGTTCCAAAGAAGGATGGAGGGTTGCGTCCCATTTTAGATCTGCGTCAGTTGAACCGCTCAGTCATGCGACTGAAGTTAAGGATGCTCACTCTCAAACAAGTCATGTCTTAGATCAGGTCTGAGGACTGGTTTGTCACGATCAATCTAAAAGACGCATACTTCCATGTCTCCATCCTTCCTCATCACAGGAAGTTCCTGAGGTTCGTTATTTGGGGGCAAAGCTTACCAATATCGGGTTCTTCCTTTCGGCCTTGCACTCTGCTGCTCTGGCTCCTCTGGGAATCCAGGGCATCCGCATACTCAACTACATCGACGGTTGGTTGATATTAGCTCATTCAGAGCAGATAGCGGTTCGGCATCGAGATGTCGTTCTCGCCCACATGAGAGAGCTGGGGTTATGACTAAACGCCAAGAGAAAGTGTGCTTTCTCCATTACAGAGGACCACTTATCTAGGCATGATGTGGAATTCGACCACGATGCAGGCACGTTTGTCCCCTGCTCGGATCGAGTCGATCCTCACGGCAGTCAAGAGAGTGAGAGAAGGCCTGTCACTCACTGTCAAGCAGTTTCAAAGACTGCTGGGTCTGATGGCAGCTGCGTCCAACGTGATATCTATTGGCCTGCTGTACATGAGACCCCTATAGTGGTGGCTCAAAACCAAGGGGTTCTCCCCGAGGGGAAACACGCTTTACATGCTCAAGGTCACGCGGCGCTGCCTTCGTGCCTAAATACATGTGGTGGAAACTTGGTTCTTGTCTCAGGGCCTGGTGCTGGGAACTCCTTGTCGCCACGTAACACTAGTGATGGCCGCATCCCTCACTGGTTGGGGAGCGGTCATGAGTGGCTGCTCGGCCCGCGGTCTGTGGAGTGGTCGCCATCTCAGTGGCACATCAATTGGTGTGTTTCTAGCTTTGAAACACTTTCTCCCGGACCTAAGAGATCACCATGTGTTGGTGCGCACCGACAACACAGCGGTGGTCTCTTATATCAACCACCAAGGAGGTCTGCGTCCACGCCCCCTGTACAGGCTGGCACACCAGATCCTTGTGTGGTCTCAGGGCAAACTCCTCTTGCTGAGAGCAGTTCACATCCCTGGGCATCTCAATATGAAAGCAGACATCCTGTCGATGCAGGGGCCAAGGCCCGGGGAATGGATGCTTCACCCACAGGTGGTGAAGCAGATATGGAGAGTCTTCAGCCAAGCTCAGGTGGATTTGTTTGCGACTCACATGACATCGCACTGTCCCCTTTGGTTCTCTCTGACTCATCCAGCTCCTCTCAGACTGGACGCTATGGTGCAGACTTGGCCCTGAGGGGGCACAACTCATAGCTTCCGATCTCTCAACCGAGGTTGTGGAGACCATCCTCCAATCCAGAGCTCCCTCAACGAGGAAACTGTATGCCTTAAAGTGGAAGCTTTTCAATTCTTGGTGCGGAGACCGCCAGCTTGACCCAGTCAACTGCCCAGTTGGTACAGTTCTGGAGTCTCTGCAGGCCCGTTCTCCACAGGGTTGACCCACTCACCTAAAGGTCTACGTGGCGGCCATTCGCCTACCGTGCCCTATGGTGGCCAGTCAGTGGGGCAGACACCCCTGGTTTTACGTTTCCACTGTGGTGCCACTCAGGCTAAGGCCTCCGGCCAGAGAAGCTTATGGCTAAATGGTGGGTCAGGATGCTATTACATAGCATCGAGTCTATGATCTCCCCTCTCCGTGGGGGGTCAAGATCAATCCTTCTGAAGTGGCCTTTAGGTGATACATGATTCTGTGTCGACTCCTGGCTCCGTTCTCTCGCTTAATCTGTGCTCTTCCACACTAGGCAGGGATTTGTAAGTCTCGCGGCGTGGGCATTCTCGTTCCCATAGCATTTCGACGCAGCACGGGTTCCTGAAGGGGAACGTCTCCAGGTTACGCATGTAACCATGCGTCATCAACGGGAAAGAGACGCTGCGTGCTCAGTGCCATACTTCCGGCATCCCTGCGAGCACTTGCGTCATTCCTACAAAGCTGACGCAGTTCCACCGTACGGCTTTAAGCTTCCTGGTCAGGATGTCACCCGCCCGGACGTCTCACCATCCATTGGGACCTAATTCACATGTGATTAGAGCGTGTCACGCGGAAGGCGTTCCCCTAGTGTTTCGACGCAGCGTCTCGTTCCCTTCAGGTTGCCATGGTTACATGCGTAACCTGGAGACGTTTCCTTGGTTACTGCTGTAAACAAAGCAGAGCTGCGCTTTTAAATACTACATTAATACGCATAAAGTATAAATGGAGGTAAGATAAAAAGAAAATACCATCTAAAATTTTCTAAAGACAGCCAGTTCCCCTCAGAGATACATTCATAAACCCCCACCCCCAATTCAATATTTAGGATTTTCTTCCAATATTTTGTGCATCGTGAACAGTGATCTTGTTCTGTCTGCTACAGTATTTTCTCCTCTTTGCGTTCGTCTTCAGCATCACTAGCTTCTGTTTACAGTTGGTTTATTTCCCCAATCAAAGAATTAGTTGTGTGTTATTAATAGTTCTCTAACCATTAGTCAGAAGTGTATGCAGTTAACAGGGATCTCTTGTCAATTCACATGGTTGTGTCCACTTGTATCATTTTGCAGTTTTTTTTATTCTTACTGTGTACGTACCACCCCCCTTACCGTATTGACACGAATATAAGACAATGTTTTTTTCTTGGAAATACATCTGAAAAAACATGGTTGTTTTATATTCAGGGTCTAGACTTTGACATTTCAATAATACACCCACAACAATAGGTGACACCAAATACGCATAAAAACGAGTGTGCCATGAAATACGTAATGTAATGAGTGTTGTAAAGATCACGACCAAACTCATTGGTGATTTTTAAACAGTAAGGACAGTACCCAGATTGAAGCTACGTAGACTTAACTTTATGTTAATAAGATTTTTGGTAGGCTACTATGAGAAGTAGAGCGAAATGTCCTAATTCAGATGGGCTCCGTTTTTGTTGTTTTTAAGGTATATCAAAAAGTGTATCTTGTTTAAATGTGATTGTTGGTACAGTTTACCAGTTTTTACCATACTTTCAAAACGAAAATTAAAATGAAAATAATGGAAGACAAAATGTGTTTTACTGAGAAAAAACAAGATTTGGTTTTTAAAAAGCCTTTTTCCAAAAGGTACATCTGGAAAAAGGGGGGGTTGTCTTATATTCGGGCCAATACGGTAATTCAAACCGGTTTACCATTTGAACCAGTATATTGCCCAGCACTATATAATAGTACTTTATTAGTAGTTGTTTGTTTACCAGTTTATTTATAATTTACCAGTGCCTAATTTTTAAAAGCCTTCTTAAAATTATGAAATGGATATTTTTCCCTGTCTGCAGTCAATAGTGAAGGGTGATACACCACTGGATGAGACTATGCTGCTCAGTCTATTTGCTCCAGCAAACATAGCAATGTTTTATAAGCACCATAGAGCCAAAGTGTTCACAATTTTCAGGGAAACCAGCCTACAAACGTCTACAATCAGCCTACAAACAGTTTATTTAAAAGTTTATATCTGCACATGAAGCAAGGAATAGAAAAAAGTGTACAATCGTGTACAATTGCATTGTTGTTCTGCTTGTCTGAAACAGCCCTGCAGTGTGAATCGCATCATTCCTCTGGTCGTGACTTCATCGCTCTTTCACTCTTCTTTTCTGGAGAGGACGGTGACACACACTAGTCTCTGTCTCATGAGTGGTGCCTGCCACGGCACCGGACAAATTGCATGTCGCTAGAAAATGAAGACTGCTCGCTCTCATAGAACGGATCTCCTTTTCCGTGGCCTGGAGGGCTCATCTGTATTCTGTGAGTGCTACACATGACCAGCGTGTGCAAATGAAGCTGTCCTGCTCCTCAGCCACAACAGACGTTGTCTGAACAGAGCAGAGAGAGAAAGATGAACTCTCTGTATAAGTAAGGCAGCAAAATTACCATGTCTTTACTTGATTTACTTGGCTCTCTCTCTTGCTCTTTATATCATCCCTCCTTTTTTTCTTCCCATTAGCTGTGATAAGTATTACCCATTTAATTAACATAATGAGTAGATGTCATTCTAGGGTGCCTATGGTTGGTATTAACTTAATGGTATCATCTTATGATGTGTGCTTGAGATTTTTTGATATCTTTTCTTTTTTTTTCATTTGCGTAATTAATAGATTCAGTGCTGCCTAATTTTACTCAATCACAGTTGAATCAGTCACATTGTCTATTACCAACACATTACAGAAATAAACATACTCTGTCTCACTAAACAAACTACGCAAAGCCCAACTTCTCTGTTGCCTATTTCGACAGTGTTAATTAATCACCATTGTTTGTCTGAGCAGTATTCATGAGCACAAGGCCTTATTTGGAAGCAGTTCTTTGGGATCGAGGGCTTTTGGCACTCTGATGAGAGTGAACATTTCCTTGTGCATTCAAAGAAAAAGTAAAGAATTGCACTTAATTGAAAACTCCCAGTGGGAGTTTAAGAAGACACCAGCCACCACCCACTGCAATTATGCTGAATTTGTAAATGATTGTGCTGATTATATATTTTCAGGTTTTATGTGTAGCTTATTATTTTTGCACTTATATACCACAACATATTTGTATTCAGGTCACTGTGGAGATTGCGTTTCCTATAGTGTTTGTAGTACTTAGTAATACAAAGCTTTAGCTTTAGTTTATTTTTAGTTTTATTTCAGTTTTAGTTTTAGTAATCGTATAACTTAAATTTAGAACTGTTGCTTTTGCAACTAAAGGCTGGAGTTGACAGATTCCACAAAAAATCGCAAAGTGTATGATGGGCACAGACTCCAATTTTGTAGCTTCAGACTCTGAATCCATCCAGTCAGAGGATATCAAATTTCCGCTACTGGAAATTTCAGACTTTTTAACTACTGATTTAATTACTAATTATATTATTAGTTAACAATCTATTAGCTAAAAGTTAATTTGATCAGCATGAATTTCATGAATTTGTTTGGTGTGTGTTTATTTATTTATCGACAGCAGCAGTCAAACTCCAAGTTTGTGTAACAACCTGATGATAATGTTCTCCAGCATGTTTTGATGATTCAAAGAGCATCTTCAAAAGTTAAACTATTTTTAAAATACTCACATTTGATGCATGACCCAGAAATAAAGCAGCATCCTAAATGTTTCTCATTAATTTCATATTATAACATTTCCTCTGTTTTATTCCCTTTTCACAACTTCTCCGAACTTAAAAATGATTATCTTCATGGTCTTTGTTCTGATCATTGTAAACAATTTCCTGGAGATTTTCAGTGAGAGTTAAACAGTCAAGCATCTTCCAGATATCCCAGAATACCCATTAAAGTTGCTCTGAACTTGCTGGTGTCCTGCCCGCTTCATTCTCTGTTGTTCTCAGAATTTGACATTTCATCAGAAGCCTGTTATTTTCCCCCTCCACAATATGATTTATTTAGTGCAGTCAAGAGACACAGAAAGAGACGGCCTGTAAATAATTCAGCAAGGCTCATATAACACTAGAGAAGAAAAAACGCCTTCTTCCCCTGCCCTGCATTAATGCTTAACATGTTTGATATTTATTTATTTATTTTAAGTATTATACATTTTTCGCACAAGCTCACTCTATGGGTAATGTCAATTTCAGAGTGTGATGAATTCAAGTACATAGTCACATGCAGAGTAATTTACTAATAGTGGCTTATAATAGTATCAGCTAAGATCAATAGTAGTGCTACTTATTACACCTGTGAACACATACTTTGGCAAAAATTGACGTTTTTCCACAGGATAGCAATGATGTTGCATAGTGTAGTAGTCTCTGACCCAAGTCTCTCTTGAGCAAATCTGTTCCAGGAACAGTTTTCCTACAGGGCTGTAACAGGAGCTGTGTTCACCTCTGTTGTCTGGAGCCATTGTGAACTTATCAACGTGAGTTTGATGAGAGAGAAAGAGGCTCTTATGTTCTTCTCTCTCGTACTCTGGTCCAAAGAGCAACATCTGTTGTAGCACTTGATTTGAGTGTATCCTGTGGAAGAACATTTTTCACTCCAGCTCTTGGAAGCGCTTATTGATATGGAAAATTTTTGGATGTATCAGGTAGATCGCCGCCACGGTGATGAGGTGAGGAGTTAATTGTGTAAATGTGCTCTGGGTTTATCTTTCAATGTTTCAGTATTTCAGAAATGTTAATTTGAATGATAATCCATTGTGGGACTGTGCCGTATTTATACGTCATTACAAACAATGAACAGAAAATCTTTTAATATTTTATCGTAATGTGCTCTGGTTGAGGGTATGACTAATTTGTTCCCTAGTATTTCACATTTTGGCCTGTTCAGAGAGTTTTGAGACGGCAATACAAGAACACAGATCTCTTATGTATTTTTTTTTTAACTTTTTTCCCCCCTTGACCTTGCTGTCTGAAACTTTTGCTAGCAGCAGTCATTAAACATACTTCTGGCTGAAACTTGGCAGTTTAAAATTGTGTCACATTTATGCATGTCTTTTCATTTTATTACAATCTTTTTAATCAACCTCATTGCTTTGTTTTTAAAATTGTATTAAATTGTACTTTTTGTTTTATTTATTCAAAAACCTTCAAGACTTTAATTGACCGAATAGTACTCCAAATGTCACATGAGTAAAAGTAGCTTTTGTATTTCTTCAATCAGTTGTCCAGAATAATAGACAGTAAAGCATGTAATATTAATGAATATGTCTCTTTGTCCAGTCACCAGGTTCAGGCTCCACCTCCCCACAGGGGGCGGAGTCTTCCAGCCATCACCTGCCATCACACGAGGGGAGTGACAGCTTTGAGTCTCCGTCTCCAGCCAGTAAAGAGGTAGGAGGCCATGAATAAACCTCTAAAAATGTGCTGAAATTTGGATGATTCTTAATTATTCTTGGATCCGGAAATGTAATTACATTTTTAAAAAAAAAAGAGATGATTTTTTAAAGGGGTCATATGATGCTGCTAAAAAGACCATTATTTTGTGTATTTGGTGTAATGAAATGTGTTTATGCGGTGTAAGGTTAAAAAAACACATTATTTTCAACATACGTACATTGTTTCTCCTGTATGCCCAGCCTTTCTGAAACGCGTACATTTTTAAAAGCTCATCGGTCTGAAAAGCAAGGAATGCTGTGATTGGCCAGCTATCCAGTCCGTTGTGATTGGCCGAATACCTCAAGCGTGAGACAGAAATGTTAAGCCCCTTGCCATATTGTGATGATGCCCTGTCAGGCCGGAGCGATGATTCAAAAACATGAAAACCCATTATAAATGAGGCCTTCGTTGCATCCAGTGGGGACATAATTATGGATATAATGACTTATAGGTCTTTTTACGCATGGCGTTCATCACGCCGCGGTAAACATAAACCCATGTTTGCATTTGTGATCGGAGAAATGGCAAACAATAAGCCCTACTCTACACTGCTCAGAACTCGCTTTAAATATATAAAATATAGAAACTCTTTAAATATAAAAAAACGTATTACAGTTTTGAGTCAGAACAGCCGGCATTGTAGTCTACTCTCCCAGGATCAGGAAACAGTCCTCCATAAAATGTGCTGCACACATCTGAATATTTGGGTTGAGTGTTCTGGAACAGTGTTGTAAATAAAAATTAACCACTGATTTCTAGTCGTGTCCAAAGCCAAACAAAGTAGTTTCGCTTTAACAACAAAACACAGCGTCACACACGGCAGCCTACAGTGAGCAGAGGCCAGCGGGCTAGAATGTAGGCACGGCGGGGAGGGTTACAAGTGAGCAGAGGTGGTGGGCTTGAGAATGGCGCGGCCGGCAATTTCGACGGAGGAGCGTCCGGAAGGACATGTGACGGCTCTGGGCTGGACTCCGCTTCGTCCAAGGTGAAAGCCGATCCGGCGATCCACAATGCAAAGTTGTAGTATGCCTCGAGCGACCAGGCACGGATCAGCTCCAGGCATGACGAAGCAGATATCGTCCTCTTTTGGAAGACCAAACAAAGAAGTTTCGCTTTCACAACGAAGCACACAGCGTCTTTACGATATGGTGGCAACAACAATACTACAGCGAGAATAAAAGTTACGCCTTCTTTCTTTGCGTGAATATTTGGGTGGCTTTATGCAAATCTTCCCACATCGTTATGTAGACATGTGGGGCGTGTTAGAACGAGGTGTTTTAGGTAGGCGTTGTTGACTCTTAACTTTTATAAAGAATATTCTTTGGATTTGAGACTTTAGTCTTTGCAACTTTACAGATCTTCTTTATGCACCAAGAGCTTGTAACACTCCAAAGAGAAAGGAAAAATTTAAATTGCATCATATGACCCCTTTAAAAAAAATAGCCAAACCCTCAATCATTATCTTTAAAAAGCCCAAGAAGTGGCATGTATGATCTCTGAGAAATTCATTAACAAAAGTATAGTATGCAGAGAAGTATTATACTGTATATATGTGTAATTAATACTTCTCTGTATACTATGCTTTTGTTATAGATATATATAGATATATATTATCTATATATTATACATATGTCCCCTTGCAGTTCGTAAAATCACGTTAAAACAGGGCTTATTGGGAATTTTAATATATTATATGATATTATTACCATCTAAAATATAATATAATATAATAGTATAAAGTAAAATATATTTTATACATGCTTTGTTGTGCCTATAATGCCCCTTTTAAAATCACTGTAAACCAGGGCTTCTTGGGATTTATTATTATATTATATTATATACCAAATAGTACCAGTTCAGTGCATTATGAGGTGCCATACCTAAAAATAACAGCTTGCCTTGAAGAATGTTGTATTGAGCCATTTGTGTGCCTGCTTTTGTGTGTGCAGTCAAGGAGAAGTCTTGCTTCATTCCCGACATATGTAGAAGGTAAGAAGATCTCCTGTAATTTCCTTTTATTATTGCATTACCTATTCCCTTCCAGGTTCTCAGCTACTGAAATTAATCCTGCTAGCACATCCTAGGCATGTTTTGAAATCTTCCTCTCCTCTCTGTTAGTACCAGGCCCATGTGACCCAGAGGACCTCATTGACGGTATTATCTTTGCTGCTAACTACCTGGGATCCACCCAGCTACTCTCAGACAAGACACCTTCCAAAAACGTGCGCATGATGCAGGCTCAGGAGGCTGTGAGTCGCATTAAGGTGAGGTGAAATGGTTCTGTCTTTACTCCGCTGTTGTAAACTTCATTGTAAGAAGTAAACCTGAGCTTCTATGAATCTACCTCAAGAAATTTCCTAAGCAATACTTGCTTCAGGAGCAACATAAATTGTTCCAAGAAACCAAAAGTGACAGTTTTAGGACAAAAGAATGGGATTTCTTAAGAAATGCAGAGCTGTGCTCTATACGGAGCGTGTATTTATTGCGCAAGCATTTTATTCCTTGTATACAACATGATGAAGTTGCATTTTGCAGTCTTATTTTGTTGTTCAAATTGAAATGTGAGCTCACAGCAGATGAAGAGAGATGATTGTAAAACTAAGAGTGTGTGTGGTCCTCTTGCATTAATGAAGTGATTCTGTAGTCAAATGCAGGGACCTATCCCATGATTCTTGTTCCTAAAGGACCAGAGACATTTACCACTTCCCTCCTCTTCATCCTCCTGCAGCATAAATCAGCCATTCGCCCTGTCAGCTGCATTACTCAGCATTTTTTTACCTCCACCTTAAAAAATGCAGTGAGCCCAGCACCTGTGCCATTTAGTGTTCCTTCAGCATGTCCCTTTGTATGTACATTTTGTGTTAAAATACAGTTACAGATCGCTCTGTGGTGTGGTACACAACAATATCAGAATGGTTGATAGCGAATTATTTTAGTTTTGAGGCTACTGAATGGAAACTGGGATCAGGTTCTTCAGTTTTATTAGCTTTGCTGAAAAGATCAGCTTGGATTTCAATGCTTGTACATATTGGTCAGCACTGGACCAGCATTTTTCTTTTTCACCATCAAACTGACCAAGGTAGCCTTATGAGATAAGCTAGTAATACTAGTAAAGCAGTATAATGAGGATACTAGCATTTCATACTGTATTAAGATTCAAGCTGATTATTATTAATCTGATCATTTTTTACATTTTATATGTACTATTTTCTCTATAATACAAATAAAACACTGAAAACGTAACCACTTTAAATACTTTATTAATAAGTAAATTTAGGCATCAAAACGTTGTATTATACAGTATGAAAACCAGATAATCATTTTGATATTTGCTAAGGATTGCATTTAACAGTGTTATTAAATTATTAGTGTTTATAAAGATTACCTTTATGATGGTAATCTAAATGTAAAATAGAGGAAATGAGCTGCACAATTTAATATCCAATATCAACGTACACAGTATATATCCAAAATTGATTGATAGAAATAAATAAATAATATAGCATCGCTATGTTTTGTTCTACAAAATATTAGATGATACAATCTTCTTAGCAGTTATTTAAAGGGTTCCTCAAATGAATTTTGGTCAAATAGTGATGTGAAACCTTCACACTTGTGTAATAGTTATGGAATAACAGTCAATATACAGTACTGTGCTGTTGTAGACTGTCTGATTTAATGGGTTTGCATAAAAGGCAGAGTCTGGGACGTTCTCACATTTTAAAGAACATAACCTAAAAAATGCATTAGTGATCTTGTGAGCATCTTGTGAGCAAGGAATGACAAATAGCATGAGGTCTTTACCAACAGCTTTACGTTATTTATAATCTTATAATGGAGAAAGCTCCCTCTTAGAATTGTTCAGTAAATGCGTATGGGTTATACAAGTACCACCATATTTTATTCTCTGTGTGTTATCTCAATTAAAGATGATCATAGGTTATGCATTCCTTGTTTAATTGGGTCACAACTCATCTGCATGTGTGAGACTCAGTACCTTGTCCCATACACAGCTCAAATTGAGTGAGGGTGTTTTTAGTAGACTGTCAGCTTCAATGCAGTATATAAGGCAAGTGTAAATTGCATGCATTTGGAGAGATGTCTGAATCAATACACCCTGCCTCAGCTGCCATGACGTAGATCTTCCTTAGATGGCCAGTTCGATGCATTATCACAGCCTGCTGGCAAGTTTGAACTTGTCCTTAATCTAATTTTCAGCAGAGCTCATCTATGCTTTGTATAGCTGATGTTTAATGAACAGGACGTTCTGTAATATAAAACCAATAGTTGGCATGATTTTAAAAGTACAAATGGGCCACCTGGTGGATGATGGCGCAAATTACCATGACATGAAACCAAAGGCAACATATTGTAGCAGGGTGGTGTCTACTAAGCTTGGCTTGGTGTCATCCGGATCCATTCTAGTCACCCCACACCAATACATTTCCCAGAAGTCACTTTTCAGATGCAGCTTATTGAGCAGAAAGATTCCCCAAATGTGATCGGTCTTGCTGAGCTCTGCTTTATCTAACAATGTTCCTGTCTCTGTTTGTTCCATGCTAAGCAGACGGCCCAGAAATTAGCCAAAAACAGGAAGAAGGTGCAGTAATTGCTCATGGGTTTGGTGTTTTTGTTTTTTGTTTTTGTTCTTCGTCTTCTCTTTTTGCCTGGTTTCAGCACTTCAGCGTTTTCATATTTCCTGTCGCTCTGCCATTTTTCTGAATCCAGCAATGAGTCATGTATCTGTGTGTCTGTCCGCACAGTCTGTTAGCCATTGTTCATTCCACACCAAACATTACCTCAGTTTTACCACCAGATCTTACATGGGGAAGTCGTGGAATAAGTTAACGTCAGGAAAGTCTAGTTTGCTGGATACAGAAAATGCAAGTGAACTTTACTTTCATCTTCTTTGTATTGTATATTTTTTCTTTCTGAGGTACTGTACTGTGCTGTTTTTGTGACTGTTTTTCAAGGTGTTTATCTGGCACAGCATGTTTTACTCTTCTCTTGATCTTTTTTATTCGGCCTGTCCTGCACTTGGTGGAAAACTCTCTCACTTTCTCTCGCTCACTTAAAACTGAAACTCTTCAAATGAAGAACAAAACTAACCAAACTAACCCCATGCCAACTTGCAATACTAGCTGGCTTTAAACGACAAACACAGGTTATCAGAGTTACACAATGAAGGAGAGAGTGTAAAATAATCTGAATATCTGGCCAAATGTTGACGATGCCAGTTGTAAAGTTGCTTGCTCGCTCCTTCATGGCATCTCTGGGCCTTGTCAGCTCTCTCTCTTTCTGTCTTTCTTTCTTTCATTCTGTCACTGTCTCTCTCTCGGTGACTGTTATTGTGTGGTTTTCTATCTTCAGGCTCCAGAAGGTGAAGCTCAGCCCATGACGGAGGTGGACCTCTTCATTTCCACTCAGAGAATCAAAGTGCTCAATGCAGACTCGCAGGTACTTCATCACCAATAAACGTAATTTTTTAAAAACATTTAAATTGTAATAATATTTTACAATATTACTGTTTTTACTGTACTTTTTATATAATATATGCAGCCTTTGTGAACATAAGAGACTTCTTTCAAAAACATCTTTTGTAAACAGTACTGTAGTACTAAACAAATGGCAAAATTTTGTTAGGTTCAGTAAAAAAAAAAAAAAGAAATCATTTATCATTATATCAGTAATACATGACTCGCTGTGATTTAATATTTTTTCTGAAAACAACTATGCAGTCTTAATTTTGGATGTTTTTTTTTTATTGAAAAACAATTTACACATTTAAAAAAAAATTGTAGTGTAGAAATGGATTGAGCGTGGAGAGTTTTTCTGACCATTACAATCTTCTTCTGATTCACAGGAGACCATGATGGACCACCCTTTAAGGACCATCTCCTACATCGCTGATATTGGGAACATTGTGGTGTTGATGGCCAGAAGGAGAATGCCTCGCTCCGACTCTCAGGAGAACATGGAAGCCCCTGACCCAGCTCAGGACGAGAAGCGCCAATACAAGATGATCTGTCACGTGTTTGAGTCTGAAGATGTGAGTGTGACCTCATCAAGCTCCTGCTAAAGGAGGCTGTCAGAGCGACAGTTTCAATTTATTGCTTCAGCATTGTAAAATGATCTAACAGATTTACACACTTTGCCATACTGCTGTTGTTGCAATCTATGAAAGCAATAAGCCAGTCTAGGCCATTCATTACAGTGCTTTGACCACGGTAAAGGGGAGTTCAACCACAACACAAAGCCCTTTATACTTTTTGCACATTTAATCCTCCATATTGGCCTAATTTTTCTTAGTCTCCTCGCATTGTTTCCCAGCATGTTCAATATTGCAGTTACTGGGCATTGTGGTGACCTCTAATTGCTGCGTGGGTTGAATCAGTAGACGGAAAGTGACCTTTCTCTGTTCAGCTGCAGAGGCTGTTTGAATTTAAAGAGCCTGTATATGTCACAGCGTATGGCACAGCACAGCATACAACAGTGACATGAGGGCAAAACGGCATGTATGCGGCTGTCCCGAGGAACGCCACACTTGTCGTCTTTTGACCCTCGTGTGTAGCTGTTATCTTTTAAAAAAACTGTGTTTTCTTCTAAAAATGTTTAGATAAATCAAATTGTAAGCATGCAATGTGCAATGAGATATGTTAGTTATGGAATATAATGTTAGTTTTTCTCTTTGTGCTCAGGCTCAGCTCATAGCTCAGTCCATCGGCCAGGCTTTCAGTGTGGCATACCAAGAGTTCCTGCGTGCCAATGGCATCAACCCAGAGGATCTGAGCCAGAAAGAGTACAGCGACCTCCTTAACACACAGGACATGTACAACGATGACCTCATTCACTTTTCCAAGTCAGAGAACTGCAAAGATGTAAGTGCCTGGTGGAACCAGAAGATTACTGTGAAATTGAGAATTTGCCTCAATAATGTCAGAATTATCAGTAATCATGTTTTAGCAGTGAGAAAAGTGGTGTGTGTGTGTGTACACTACAGGTTTACATAGAGAAGCAGAAGGGAGAGATTCTTGGGGTGGTGATCGTGGAGTCGGGCTGGGGCTCCATCCTGCCCACGGTTATTATAGCGAACATGATGCACGGCGGCCCGGCTGAGAAGTCCGGCAGATTGAACATCGGGGACCAGATTATGTCTATCAATGGCACCAGCCTGGTGGGGTTACCCCTCTCCACCTGCCAGAGTATTATCAAGGTACAGCGGGTCCAAAATCAAGTGGACTGAAGTACAATAATGTTAATTCATTTAACTCTGAATTCTGAAGTTATTTGTAACCAATTCTTTTACATTTAATTTATTGCGTAAAACAATGCTCCCATCTTCTAGGGACTGAAGAACCAGTGCAGAATAAAGCTTAACATTGTGAGATGCCCACCTGTGACCACTGTCCTCATCAGAAGACCAGACCTGAGATATCAGCTGGGATTTAGTGTGCAGAATGGCATTGTGGGTATTTTGAAAAAAATCTTTTTTACATTTCACATTAGATAGATTGGTTAATCTATCGGCATTGACTATTATTGTATATTTGTATTTATATTTAATTGTGCATACTCTTATCCTGTATTTTATATTACCTTTGCATAAACTAACATTCAGTTTCAGGCCATGTCCACACGTACACGGGTATTTTTAAAAAGAGTTTTTCCTTCTTCCATTTAAAAAAAAATCTCCATCCACATGAAAATGCAAAGGCATGCTGTGAAGCACATGCCTAAAGAGCATGCCTAACCAACAGGTGGCGATATAATCTCAACCGTAAAGCCATGTTGGCCAATCAAAAGCCTAAAAAAGCTTCCAGTAGGCGGAGATAACAGCGCATGCACCGACTTCACAAGCCAAAAACTCTGGTTTCACTCTCTACACTATAACACTGCAACCGGAGTTTTTGAAAATCTTCACCCTGGCAGGCGTTTTCAAAAATTTTCGGTTTCAGTGACCTGGTGCTGCGTTTGCATGTGGATGAACGGCCAAACCGCATAGAAAAAGCTGCGGTTTTAAAAATAACCGCGTTCGTGTAATAAAACTACCCAGAGCTGTAGTACACATAATACAGGCTTATTTTCCACCAAATACAAATGTACACACATTTACACCAGAAACAAAAACCGTGCACATTATACACACATCCTGCACCAAATATACTGCAGCACTCTTACACGTATATTACCCAGAGGCAGTAGCAGCAACAAAACAATATGGATTTTAAATTACACACTCCACAGTTTCTGTGAATTTAACACTCTAATGGCCGAGGGTACAAAGCTTTTTCCGAAGCGTGCTTATTTGTGGGATACCTGTTTGTATCTACGGCCTGAAGAGAGAAGGATAAAACGTGAATTGAGAGGATGGCTAGGGTTTTTTATTATAGTATTTGCTTCATTTAAAGTTAATCTTTAAAAATAATAACATTATTAAATATAATTTGTTAGCAAATCTCAAAATGAATGTCGATTTTTTATACTGTACCTTATATTGTTATGATGCCTAAAATCACTTGTAGCATTTAAAATGATAAAATTGTATTTTTAGTGCATTTTTAATTCATGTAGACAAAATAGAGATTTTTAAAATCAGCTATTTATCAGACTTTAACGTCAAAATAATTATTGTTGTTGACCAGAAATGTAATACTTTAATGATATAATAGTTTGTATTTAGTAATGTTTTTTTCAATAGTATCTGAATTGGCACGAACTAAAACCCTAAAAAACCTATAACTATGTTATAGTGAACTATAATTAAAATAAAGTTAATTAAACTTATTTTAATGAATATAGGGCTGCCAAAGCAACATTTCTCATTTTCTTGTAGTTTAACTTAATGTACTAAAATAACTAAATGTAAAATTAAATTATAAAAACTATAGACAGTATTTTGAACATTTATTTAACATAAAATTTTTAACCAAATTGCCAAATATTTGAGTTATTTGTATATACAATTATATATTATATGTAATATAATAATATACAATATTATCAAAATCAAGACTCTAATCTAATTCTGAAGTACAACTTTATTGTATTTTGCATCCTCTAGATTTGCAGTCTGATGAGAGGAGGGATAGCGGAGCGCGGTGGGGTGCGTGTCGGCCACCGGATCATTGAAATCAATAGCCAGAGTGTTGTGGCCACCCCTCATGAGAAGATTGTACACATTCTGTCAAATGCAGTTGGTGAGGTACGTCTGAACACCTGCCTAACAACATAATATTTTTCACATCACTATTTCTCCAATGAGGTAATGAAACCATTCATTTAAATTATGATCAGGAAACTATGGAAACTTGGCGCCCTGTTTAGCTCTGTTCCATGGAGATCACAGTCTATCAAGAGTGACTCCCAAAGGTTATTTTTGTAATGACTGTAAATCAACCAGTGTCGATCTGAGTTCTGTGTGAAGTTCACACAAATATGTAGTTTATCAATAACTTTGAAAGTGATCCACAAACATGTCCAAATTGAACCCGTCTAAATACTTTGCTTTAAGGGAATGTTCCTAGTACTTAAGTGCACTAGTATTTAAGCACAATCCATGCAATTTGTGGCAAAATGTTGATTAATTTGGCATTTTTTCCACCTGTCCCTGCTTTTTACAGTGAGGAACTTACAGTTGAAGTAAATTTGGCCGATCCATAAAAATACTCACTATTTCAATATGATAACCACAAGATGTAAACAATATGTGACATAACATGGTTTTAGTGTGAAAAAATCACTTATTAACCTTCCTTTTCTGTTTGAAGTTAAAACTTCATTGCCATTACAACACAACACCTAAAAGAACTGTAAAAATGACCAGAACTGCTTTACAGCTCAAATAATATGTTTAAACTGAATAAATCGTATAAGTGATTTTACTAAATAATAAGCTTCGCATTTCTGCTTTTAAATATTCCAAAAATCGGTCCCATTCACTTGCATTGTAAGTGCCTCGCCTATGAAATGTGTATTTTTTTTTTAAATCAACATTATACTACAAATGCTTGAGCTCAACTTGAATTAAACCCAGAATATTCCTATAACTTTTATTTGAAACGTCTACGTGTTCTCTCCTTAAAATAAATTCAGAGATACAAGTTTGGCTTGAGTGCTTTTTGGTATCACTTGTGTGTAACTGAATTTGCCGATCTCGTTTTGCCGAACAGATTCACATGAAGACTATGCCGGCTGCCATGTACCGCTTGTTAACAGCCCAGGAGCAACCAGTTTACATCTGAAGCTACGACGCTTTCTCAAGCCTCCTGCCCTGCTGTCACCAGATATAACCTTAATCTTGATGTGAAACTGTCAGCCTTGTGGACTGGTGACTGTGTGACTGAATCGACTGAAGCTCTGCTCGACATGGCTTTCCATGATGCTTCGGTTTCTTTTCACTGCCTCCCCTGAGCTCTTCATCTCTTCTTTTCTGTTGCTGTGAGTGAGTATGCTGTGCTGTGTAATTCCTCTCTCTGTGTGCACTCAGCCCGCCTCGTGAAAGGATGCAGCGAGAGAGTGAGAAATATTTCAAAGAGCCCCATCGCAGAAAGTGGTGTCCTTCAAAATAGCTATTGAAACGATAGGCCTGGGTAACAAAAACTACACCTGTGTGACCGTTAGGTGTACAAAATGAAAAAGGAGTTTGCCTTACCATACTTTTATGATGTTATTTATTCAAGCTTGGCAACCATCAAGTGTTTTAGAGTCAACTTTAATTTTAAGGGCAGCTGTTAGTCTGAGGAATATGGTGAAAAATTGCATAATTTTGGTCAAAACCCACAGGATGTTGAATTGGAATTTTAAATTGGAATGAAAGGAAAATTAATTTGCTTAATTGCAATTCAAAGACATTCATTAGTTATTATTACAATGAATAATTACGTAATTCATTTTGACTAATTAGGTCTATATATTTCCTGATATGTTAAATGTGTTTTCTCAACTGATTAGATTTTTATTTAAAGGTGCTGTATGTAAGTTTTTGACTCTACATAAAAAATCATTTAAAAAAAAAAGCATAAAAATACCATAATATGTTTGCAGATATTTAAGAAACATGCTAAGTTAACATACTTGTTTATCTGAAAAACAATGCTACAGTCAGTTATTCTCCTTTGAAAATGTGCATTCTGGGCCAGAATGTCGGTCTCTGTTTTGGTTTGTGAAACCCAGTTTATCCAATTGTATTTCGTCACCCCGGGTTGCCAGTTGGCATTAAACAGAGCGTATTTCATTTCATTCATCGTCAAGTGCACTCGTTCCTGTTGGTGTCGTCTATCTGGCAACCTGCGTGTGTGTCAAGTCTGAGGAGGAGGGGCCAGGTGAAAAAAACCCTCTCCAATATTTTGAATTTGGACTGCAATACCTAGTTCAACCACTCGGTGTCAATACTACATACAGCACCTTTAAACTAAGTATAGCAATTAACACAGCCACCAAAAAAGATTTAAAACATTTCCATACAAAACAAAACAAAAAAAAGTATAATTGACAGCTTTTTAGTATTGTCATCATATTTTTTACTGAAAAAATAGTGAGTAAATTGGAGTATTCTGGGAAATTAAGTGTTATTTAATTGGTGAAATATATAACATTTTCTATGGGTGGCATTATTAATATTATTTAATGTTTCTGAAAATAGCCCAAATGGTGTGTGTATTTATAGGTAGTTTATACTGAAACATAAAAAACACATTACATTTTAATTCTACTTGTTTAAATTCAAATTTACATTGCAATTCTACATCCTGTTTGGTGAGAACGGGACCGAACCATTGAGTCCTTTAAAAAAAAAAGTTTTTTTTTTAATTCCTATTAAAATGACGATGATTTTTTTGGTGTGGTCATCTGTGGTGGATAATTCAGTGGGATAATTAATGTCTAGTATATCTAGGAGTATACTGTATGTATGGTAGAGCACATAGAAATTGTGGATGAAATGCCTTACAGAATGATGCCATATTTTGAAATCTGTTTTGGAGATATATGGGGGTGCATTTGGAGATCTGAGAATAATTGACATTATTTGAATGGGACTCTGTTGGAGACGTTTTGGACTTAACAAATGAACCTCTTGAAATACACACATATACAACCCCAATTCCAGAAAAGTTGGGACATTTTGTGAAATGCCATAAAATCAAGAATATGTGATTTGATCTGTTCATTCGCTAAAACAAAACCTTTATTTAATTTCTAACGTCAAAGGAAAAATTTCACAGTTTGTCTTTTTTGACTATCTGAGATGAGCTCTGGCCCAGAGAACCCGACAGCATCGCTGCATAGAAGAGTAACAGAGATTCAAGTTGCATTTCTTAATGCAGCAGCAGACTGTGTTAAGTGACAGCAGGTTTCTGAAGTACTCCTGAGCCCATGTGGCTATATTTAACACCACAAGCATGACGGTTTCTTATACAGTGCCGTCTGAGGGCTCAAAGGCCATGCACATTCAGCTGAGGTTTCCTGCCTTGCCCTACATGTACTGTGATTTCTCTGGATTCCCTGAATCTTTTCACAATATTATGTATGGTAGTTGGTGAAAGACCTAAATTCTTTGCAATTTTGCATTGCGAAATGTGATTTTTGATTTGTTTGACACTTCTTTTGTGAAATTTGGCACGAAGTGATTAGCCATGATCCAGCTTTGCTTGCAAAGACTGAGATGCTCCTTTTATACCCAAACATGATACCCTAACCTATTACCAGTTAACCTGCTTACTGTGAACTGTTTCAAAACAGTTTAACGTGGATATTCTATAACCTTTTATTTTGCCTCTGTCCCAACTTTTTTGGAGTGTGTTGCAGCCATCAAAATCAAAATTTGTTAATATTTACAAAATACATTTACATTGGTCAGTGAAAACTTTGTAAATCTTTTCTTTGTACTTTTGTCAATTAAATAAAAGTTCAAGAGAATTAACAAATCACAGATTTTTGCTTTTGTTGCATTTTACAAAACGTCCCAACTTTTCTGGAATTGGGGTTGTATTAGTCTGGTAGTCGGAAGAAAGCATTCTAAAAATTAACCGTTTTGTTGTGTTTTACTTTTTTTGACATTGATGTGCAATATTTTTATTTGTTGTAAATGACTGCATTCCTTATTTGTATGCACAGAAAACCTTCCTTTTTGTCTGAACTAAGCATCTGTATATGAAATAATATTGCAAATTAAATATGCTTATATTGGTAGCATTTTCTTTTGAACATTTTTACTTGAAAAACATTGTGTGAAGAAACTTTTAAGGTGATATAAATCTTGTGTTGACATTTTCAGGATGGATTTGAAGAATTCCATTCTGAGATCTCATTTATCTTTTTTTTACCTCGTTATGAAGTTGAGTCATTACAGCCTTTTTTATCAACTAAATGTTTAATTCATGTGTGCTACTTTTTCACTCAAGAACAGAATGTGTCTTAACAGAACTGTATTCACTTAGAAAGCTTTGGTCTGGTATATTTGCATACTAATCCAGTATACTGTTTTAGTACAGAGCATCTCAACATGAACTGATTTAAAGCCGACTGTGTTTCCAGAGACTCTCAGACAAACATTATAGTACTATTTGTGCAAGAACTGACTGGTGTTTGTCCATCAGCATGCTTTGGCACATCTCCACTGTTAAAGAAAAAAAATAGCCAGTCTATCAAATGAGCATAAAATGTTTTACAAGAAGCTTATTGCTATGAATTATTGACAACTTTCCCCCATTTTACCATCAAGTGTTCTTGAGTGTTGCTTGGAGTTTATTTTTGAGAGCACACTCATTTGCAAAGGAATCTTTTGCCAACAAATGAATGATAAATGTAGATTAAATCACAATATGCTGACACTACTACAGAGTTAAATCTGTATTAATACTAGAAATATTGTGATGAATCGTACTGCTGTGCAATGACTGTACTTGATGGCATTATGGCTTTTTGAGACGTTAGCAAACTCCTTGTAATCGTTCCGATGGTAAGAAAACTTCTTATTGCTTGAAATGTGTATTTCACCCCCAAACTACAGTCTGACCTCATTATCACGGTATTCTGTTACTAATGGAATCAAAAGTCATGAACACACAGGAAGGGCCTCATGTTTCATTGTGTTTTGCTTTATGTGAAGCATGGTCTTTTTGTATGCATTGCTGTTTTTTCTTGTAGTGAGTGTGATGTGTGATTACAAATGACTTCATTATAAAATAAAACCAGCTAGACACTTTCATATATATATTATAGTTATTTACAATAGCATAATATATACCAGTATTCCCTGACTTATCCATGTGTCAATAACTAGGTAAATTGGTGCCAACGTCTTTGACACCACTATTTCATATTTGTTTTAAAGGAGTAGTTCACCCAAAGATTTGCTGCAAAACCAGAGGCCATCAGAGTTGTAGATGAGTTTGTTTCTTCATTGGGACAGATTTAGAGAATTTTAGCATTATATCACTTGCTCACCAGTGGATCCTCTGCAGTGAATGGGTGCCGTCAGAATGAGAGTCTAACAAGCTGATAAAAACATCACAATAATTCACAAGAAATCCACTCCAGTCCGTCAGTTAAAATGTCTTGTGAAGTAAAAAGTTGTTTGTAATCAACAAATCCAGTATTATTACCTTTACTGTGGATTGTAGCCAAAATACGTCCAAATCAATAGTGAAACTTCCTGCAGTGAAAAAGTTCACCCTCTGTTGTCCTCTAACATTAATTCTATTACTATTTGTTAAGAACTGTTTTGGCTTGTAAACAGTGCTTGATCTGTGCATATTTCTCTCCTGATTCAGATGAGGACTATTTTTCAACAGAGAAAGCAATATTATGGATAGAGGACTTGGTTGAAGTTAAAGACGTTTCTTACAAACACTTCACTTTTCCACTTTTTTCTTACAAAGCCTTTAATGTTAGATATTATTTGATGGACTGGAGTTGTGTGCATTATCTGTAGAGTATTGTGATGTTTTTATCAGCTGTTTTGACTCTCATTCTAACGGCACCCATTCACTGCAGAGGATCCGCTGGTGAGCAAGTGATGTAGTGCTAAATTTCTCCAAATATGTTCCGATGGAGAAACAAACTCAACCACATCCTGGATGGCCTGAGGCGAGTACATTTTCAACATTTTTGGGGCCAAATATTACTTTAAGGGGCATCAGATCATGATTGATGTCCGCGGGCCGAATAACACCATAATTTTCGCCATAACGTATGTGGTCCGCTGCCACCATGGAACTATTTATTGTAAAAGATATTGCACATTTTTATACTGAAACGAAAGTGCAACCTAGATTAAACTCTGCTAGTCGGCTTAACTGGTTAAGTTACGTTTTTGCGCTGTAACCCTCAACCTCAATTTACCTTCAGTGTCCCAGACTTCTGCACTATACAGTACAGGACATGCTGTATCCGGTTCACAATAATGTGCGAGCTTTAAAAAGTGATGGATTGAAATATTTAATATTGGAGAAACAAAACAATTGGCTTAATGAGATATTGAAATGACACCAGGAATGAAATATCAATGTACATATGTAACACAGGATGTGCAGAGTATAGGACGGGTTCAACAGATTCCCACCTCAAGACTGTAGAATACAAGGCCTCAGTGGTGTATGTGGTTTGTACTGAAGTAGGAAAGAAACTGTGGGTTTGATTAGTACTTAATGCACTTGCTCTGAATGTAATTACAATTATATGTTTGTCAATGTCTAAAAGTAAAAACACACTTTCTGTAAAGAAACAGCAATGTTCACTTATTTGCTAGCTTTTCTGTGATTGAACTATTTAGACACATTCCTTTACCATAGCAGGAATGTTTGTAACAGTATTTACAACATTAAACAAACTACTGAGAGCGGATACAACCAGAATGTCTCTTTAATCTCTTGATTTGATGTATTTGAAAGAAGTCTCTTCTGATCAGAAATACAGAAAAAAAGTGAATTGTTACTATTTAAAATTACTATTTTCTATTTTAATAATAGTTTAAAATGTAATTTATTCCAGTGATGGCAAAGCTGAATTCTCAGCATCATTACTCCAGTCTTCAGTGTCAACAATGACCTTCAGAAATCCACTAATATCTAAGTGGGCTCTAGAAACATCACCTATTATTATCAATGTTGAAAACAGTTGAATTATTTGATAAATAATCAATGAATTTATATATGAATTAATAATGAATTTTTCATGGGGAAGTCGTGGCCTAATAGTTAGAGAGTCGGACTAGTAACCCAAAGGTTGCGGGTTTGAGTCTCGTGCCAGCAGGGATTGTAGGTGGGGGGCCCACAGTGCTCTCTCCCACCCTCAATACCACGACTGAGGTGCCCTTGAGCAAGGCACTGCTCCCCGGGCGCCACAGCAAAAAATGGCTGCCCACTGCTCCAGGTGTGTGTGTTCACTGCTGTGTGTGTGCACTTTGGATGGGATAAATACAGAGCACTAATTCTGAGTATGGGTCACCATACTTGGCCACGTCACTTAAATATAAAAATGTATTAATTCAACCTAATGCAGCCTCACTGAATAAAAATATTAGTTTCTTTTAAAAAAATGAGCCCAAGTATTTGAAAGGTAGTTTTTCATTAAAGGTTTTGTTAACAACTGTCCATCCTACACTGTCAAAATGCCACTATTGATTGAATAAAAGTCCCAGACAACAGACAGATGCTTTAAAGATCATATTTAATCTTGGAGAAATATGAATGGTAGGTTTCACCCATACAATGCAGATGAGCCTCCTCAAATTCAGTAATAATACACCATACATCTCTGAAGGACATCTTGATAGAAATAATACATTTGTTCAGAATGGTCAAATAAAACTAAAAAAAAGTCACATATTCATCCTCTTCACAATATGCTGATTTAATCAGCATTGAGTAATTCTCCACATCACATAAGATAAATAAAGCCATACATTAGCATGTTTTTCTTAATATAATGATGGTTAATATTGTATTTTTCATGTAGTCAATTTGTATAATCAAATAATTTTTAAATAAGGAAATTTGGTAAATAAACAGTTTTTTTTCTCCAGTGTTTTATCATAATGCATAATGTGAAAAAATAAAAAGAAACATCAGTAAATCCCAACAGCTCCAACTGAAAAAGTTAAAAATGAATAATATTCAGTACACACACTGACAACAAAAACAGATGCTTTAAAAACGAAGTGATCTGTACTCATCTGCACTTTATACAAAGCTTAGCTTCCTTCATGTTGTGATGTTCACTATAACCTTCAGCTGAAACAGTCTATATCCTCAGTTAACAGTC
Source organism: Sinocyclocheilus anophthalmus (assembly GCA_018155175.1). Taxonomy (NCBI): domain Eukaryota; kingdom Metazoa; phylum Chordata; class Actinopteri; order Cypriniformes; family Cyprinidae; genus Sinocyclocheilus; species Sinocyclocheilus anophthalmus. The sequence continues at coordinate 40,518 of JADLZN010010146.1, forward strand.
AGTTTGAGACATCACTCAGATGACAGTTTCTCGGAAGACTCCTATAAGGCTGTGTGGACGCTCCTGTCCCATGCGACGGGATCCAGCCCGAGAGCCCATCCTAGAGTTAGTTCCAGAATGGGAACCTGTCCTGCGCTCCGGCCCGGCCTGCAGCTGTGCCCATGTGAAGGAGCTGAGGTCGCCACAGCTGCGCAGGTGAAGGATGCCCGGACGCTTGCGCAGCGGCAGCTCCATCTGCGTCTGCCTGCGGAGGGTGGACTGCGCTGGTGCAACCTCTGAAACTGTAATGGCCTGCAAACATGAATGAAAATGACCTGTCAGCAGGGCAGGACTTAGGGGGGCGGGGGCCCCTGGGCTTGAGGTTATGTTTGGGCCCTATACCTACACTACAAATGTCCTCAAATAGAACACCATTATGGAGTAACACAAAATACACAAAAAACCACCATACAAGGGGGGGCTTTGAGGTTATAAATAGTACAAATTAAGAGGCAACTGTCAGGCTAAGACAACAGTTTCAATGTAATATTAAATATTTCCTGATAAATAATAAACAGGATGTGTGCGCGCAGGTAGAGATCCAAAAGCCCTTTTTTAATTAACTTTAAGCAAAAAAAAAAAGAAAAGCACAGAGATGTTGGCTTATTAGTATTTAGAAAAGTTTATGGTAAATCTGTGTCCTCTTATGTCAGGTTCTTATTTAATAAATAAATTCAATCGAATAAAAAGACATGCTGGCTATTAACAATCAAATGAAATCACTATCAACAAAATTCATAGATGGATTGTGCGTAATGTTAAGTTTAAATATAACATTTTAATGTAGAAAAGAAATAATAAAAGGGGTCATATGATGCCGTTTTCAAGTTTTCCTTTCTGCTTGGAGTTTAAACACAAGCTGTTTGTGAATAGATAAGATCCCTTAAGTTGCAAAGACTAATGTCTCAAAACCAAAGAGATATTCTTTTATAAAAAGTTAAGACTCTGCCACGCCCCCCTAAAACGGCTAGTTCAACCGCCCCCACATATCTACCTCACTATGTTGAAATATTTGCATAATGCGGCCCAAATGTGCACGCAAAGAAAGAAGACGTGGTTTCAGTAACCGCAGTTAGTGTTGAAGCAGCCATGTCAGGGAGACGCTGTGTGTTTCTAGGCGGAAGCAAAAGCACTTTATTTGGCCTTCCGAAAGTAGATGAATTTAGAAATCTTTAAGATTACTTACAACGAGGGGACAGTAAATAGTACATTTACTTGATATGTCCTTAAGTAACACGCTTTTGAGTAATCTGGGACTTAAATGGATTATTTTTTCTGGGAATTTATGACTTTAACTTCACTACATTTGAAGACAAATATTGTACTTTTCACTCCACTTCATTTCTATCAAGATCCTCAAAGTAGAAACTCATTCCTCTGTAGAAGTTTTGAAAGTCAGTGGGTGATTTTTTTCTTTATAACGTGACTTTCTTTCTTTTTCAGACAGTTTATCAGTAATCAATCTTGTAGGGCTACATGAAATGATTTCCCAGCACTTTTTGAACACTGACCAGCTGCAAATGTGATATTTACAACAATTCAATAAGAAGTTAATATGTGGTATATATTAGACACAATATTGTCTGATTTTGCTAAATTGTGTACATGAAAATATTACCTATAAAGCCACAGAAGAACTGTTGTGCATCTAATAAAACACAATAGGTGTTGGACTTGAAGCAGCACTGCAGACCGTTCTGTGTGTGACATCAAAGTACCACGAGAGCGATTAGACAGCATTTTAAAAATGTTGTTTTGATGTCAAATAAGCCTTGCAGTTTTGCTTTTTTGTTAAAGCAGTGTAGCTGTTGTAAAGTTATACAGCTACAGTTGTGTTGCTGGGTTTAAAGCAGGTTTGATGTTTTATTTTCTTCCTTATCACTCTGTATTTAAAGGATTTCACTGTCCACTCTGTTCAAATGTGGATGAATGGCTACACATAGATGTGTGCACACACTGTCAGAGCTGTGTGAGATCACTACCATCCTGCTTTTGTGGGTAGGGGTGTTAACCGTGTTTTCCCCAGAGGTTTTTAACATTCTAAAAGCTCTTTATCCCAAAGATACTACAAGCTAGTCAGTGTATTCAGCAAGGTGTAATGTATTCTAAGTTGCTTCAGAAGTATTGTAAGTACTACGTACAACAACAAAACAGTGCATTGACATAAAAAAGAAAATAAATTTATTTTTGGTACTTAAGTACTTTTAAAAGAAAGTACTTCTGTACTTTTACTTAAGCAAAAATCTATCTTTACAACTTTTACTTGTAATGGAATAATATTTGACCAGCAGTATCTGTACTTTCACTCAAGTAATGGAGTTGAGTACTTTGTCCGCCTCTGCTTACAACAGAACAGCAATGCATTTTATGGAACGACCGTTTCATGAACCTAGGAGAGGGAGGTAATTCTGACTGTGCTATGACAATCTGGCGCTTCTGAACCAGCTACTGTTTTGTTACTATGTTTTGAGAGAGAGAGAGAGTTTATATATAGAGTTTATATTAAGATTGTTATAATATATAAATGTATTAATGTGGTTGTGAATTGATTTTGTGCTGTATTGGTATATGTTCAGAGGTTAAACCATTCTCTTTGTTGTCTTAATGCTTTGGCAATACAAAAAATTATTTTTGTCATGCTAATAAAGCTGTTTGAATTGAATTGAATTGAATTGATTTATTTGTAAGTGAATTTGACGATTTGGTATTGAGAGAGCAGAGAGGTTTAGAGAGAGGGAGATGAGCGATGATGAGAGAGACGAGAGGCGGGATGAAGAGGAGAGAGAGAGAGAGAGAGAGCACGAATCACAGTGGAGTCAGCTGTCTTAACCGGGGCTTGTGTACTGCAAACACATACCAAATTCATCACTGTGTCTGTCACGAGACTCTGTTCCCCTTTCGGGCTCTGTATTTACATTTATTTTGAAAGATGAAGCTCGCGATTATGGTAAGGGGCGTTACATTTCCGACGAGTGCTTGCGGTGTTCGGCCAATCACAATGCACTAGGTCAGCTGGCCAATCAGAGCAGACTACGCTTGTCGGAAGGAGGGATTTTGTAGAAAACGAAGCGTTTGAGAGAGGCGGGGCATAGGGCCTACAATAATGTACAGTATTTGAAAAATAATGTGTTTTTTTTTTACGTTAAACCGCATAAACACATTTCATTACACCAAATACACAAAATAATGTTCTTTTTAGCAGCATCATATGACCCCTTTAAATTGATTGCAAAAAATGAAATAAGTATTTTTTTAAATTATGACACTGCCAAACCGCCAGTAGGTGGCAGCAAGTGACTGTCTTGAGTGAGTTGAATCAACCGATTCGTTTAAAAAGCTGATTCATTTAACTTTGCAAACGACTGATTGAATCATTTGCTGGTCCGTGTGATGCTGAGGAACAAAACACTGTTGTTCGGAGACGCAGCGGTTCTGCTGTTTGTTCTATTTTCTTTCTGACGGAGCAAAACGGAATTTTGTGTCTGAAAGTTACTCTAAGTTGTTGTTTATTGTACATCTGCGATCGTGCAGATATTTGAGAAAAAAACAGGACTCTTGTTTGCGTGATAGGCCAAGTCCTATATAATAGGCATAGCTATGATATAAAAACAGAAACTCATTAAATTGCAATTTTTTTTTTATTTAAAATCATTTTGATGACATTTCTTCCCCACTATGTGTAACGGCAGTAAGACGAGAGAGAGCGCTCAAAACTCATCAGATGATCGCATAATTTAGTGGAACATTAATATATAGTAATATAGAATCATCCTCTGTAAAGAAATGAGGTGTGAACATTTGAGAATTTATCATTATCTTTCTAAATGTGCGCTCTTTGGGGCTAAATGCTTAATGGAGCTGTTTAAAGTAACTTAGTCATGTGATAAACCAATCGGTGCAGATGCGATTCAAACGTGTGTCCTTCTTCTATGTGAAATAATCATAAATACCAGTTTATGCTGTTTGATTGGGCCTCTAAAGTCGTAGTTGTAAGCTGTAGCCCCGTATGGCCTGTTTCGATCTTGCGTGCGCAGTGGAAATGCGGCTAATAATTTCTGAATTCTGACTGGCATATAACGAACAAATCAAACAAACGTAAACAGGCAAAGGCAGGGCCCATGGGCTGCAGCCCACTCAAGCCCAATGGTAAGTCCATCCGGCCATACCTGTCAGGAAATCATTGGAACAAAAATGGACAAACAGGATATTAAAGTGATAGTGAACCTTTAGTTAATATTTACTCGCTCTCGTGTCGTTCCAAACCTGTATGAGTTTCTTTCTTATGTTGAACATAAAATAAGATATTTTGAAGAATGCTGGTAATCAAAGATTTGTTGGTCCATATTGACTTCCACAGTATTTCTGTCCCTACTAATGAAGTCAGTGGTAACCAACAACTGTTTGGTTCTTCAATAGTCTTCCAAATATCTTCTTTTGTGTTCAACATAAGAAAGAAACTTATACAGGTTTGGAACAACTTGAGTGTGATTAAAATTATGACAAAAATTTTCATTTTTGGGTGAACTACTCCTTTAACCTTACAGTAGTAACCCAACAAACAGTAACCCAACAGCCTATAGCATCTGCATCATAGGTGATATGTACATTTCTATGGCCTCTAAATGATCAAAAATGTTTTGCACAAAAAACTTGTACATAATCTACTACATGTCTTCTGTTTTCTGATTGATATTTTATACTAGCAAGTACACGGCCTTTCAATATTATTGTAAAAATGTCCATCTTCAAGTCATGGTACACTTGCCTTTGAGCTGTGAAATATTTACAGATTTTAATGAAGTAAATTTAAGAACGGTTTTAATACTGTAGGTAATTCTTCAGGATGAGCACTTACTGGGCTGTAGCAACTTAGCAACTTGATTTTTTCTTTTAGAAAATCAGATATTAAATGTCACACATCAGGCTTTTGAGGAATGTTTATTTGGACATCTCTCCATCACTGTACTGCATTTCATTTTGCTATATGTAAATAAGCATTTAAATATTATCTTACTAAGACATATTATTGGGAGATACAGAGTGGCAGCTAATATTTCTATGCATTTTATGCGAATAGTCTGCTATATCGTTTTAAAGTGATTAACATTACAAGCTAAATGTATTTCAACTTACTTTTTTGCTACATAAATATCAGCAACTGGACCAAATTGCATATTTTCACTTTTTTTCCTCCTCGAGTATGAGATCCATATTGTCTTATATCATACTGTATATTTGAGCATAACAGCCTGGTGTATCTAATATATGTGACTCTGGACCACAAAAGCAGTCATAAGTATCACGGGTATATTTGTAGCAATAGATACAAATATAGAAAATAAATTATTGATTTTTGATTAGTAATATGCATTGCTAAGAACTTCATTTGGACAACTTTAAAGGCGATTTTCTCAGTATTTTGATTTTTTTTGCACCCTCAGATTCCAGATTTTCAAAGTTGTATCTCGGCCAAATATTGTCCTATCATAACAAACCATACATCAATGGAAAGGTTATTTGTTCAGCTTTCAGATGATGTATAAATCTCCATTTAAAAAAAATTGCCCTTATGACTGGTTTTGTGGTCAGGGCCGGGTCACATATGAGATCAACAAAAAACATTTTGCTGCGAGTCAAACTCAATTCACCCCCTTGAGCACCAAAGCTAATGATAGAGCAAGTGCTTTGAGTGCTACGTAACGTGACGTGTTTTCATGCCATGTGTCTTGCCTGGTCAATGAAGCTGGCGCAGCGAACGGCCTCCTCCATGTGCTCCTCATCAGAGCGCAGCACGGTTTTGATGCTGTTGACCAGCTCCTGTACCTCAGGGAGGTAAAGCTGAAGGAGGTACTGCCTCCAGGAAAAACGGGCAAAGCAGTTTTGTGTCTCATAGCTCTGTTGTCCACCATAGAGTTGGGAGAGGAGCTTGCCGTTTGCCCCGCCCGGTCGCCCCCCCCCCCCCCCCCCCTCCCCCCAGAGTTAACAGTCCAACTGCTCCGTTACAGTCACTGAGCCTGGAGCAAGAGCCGAACCAGGACCTAATTCTGTCTGTGTAGCTGCTTCACAACTCATTACTGAAAGAGGCAGAGAAACCGATGAGATATAGCTCACTATGTTTTTGACAAATATTTGTCAAATAATGTACACTCACTAGAGATGATAAATACATGAGGCTACATGAAGTGGGGCTACACAATTTGGAGAAAAATATCTAATTGCAAATTTTCTAATAAAAATTGTAATTGCAATTTAAAAAAAACTGCTGTGCTTGTTTGTCGGGCTGCACAATAATTGTAACTATAATAATAATTATATATATGACTACAACAACATCAACAATTGTTATAATTATTATTACTGAATAAAAATAAACAAGATAAGAAATATTAAGTAATACTTCACTGTAAAATAATAAAAATTGAGAATTTAAGAAATATAATACAATCTTGTGGGAGGGGGAATCATTTTCTGATCAAATTTGTGATTATGGTTGTGAATACTTGTAGGGCTGCACAATTTGGCCAAAATGTTGTGATTATATATTATTAATAACACTATAATAATAATTATTTTTTCTATTGTAACATTTCACCGTAAAATAATACAATCAAGTGTTTAAGAAATATAATAATTACAATATTAATATTTATTGCGGTCTTCATTCATTTTCAAACATTAAACCATAACGGTTTATTTTTCCAGAAAACCACAGACATCAATATTCACATCTGAGCTGTGACAATACGTAATTTTAGTATTTTCAAAAAGTAAAACTGTGACAAAAAGTAATTTTCAGTAACCACAAGCCATACTGTACTCATAAAACCAATAACTAATAATCTGTTATTCCAAAAACCCATTTGAAATTACTGAGGGAGCCCATGGCTCAAAAATCCTAATTCTCTTCTAGGTTTTAGGACTACAAACTGAACAGCTCTATTCAACCAAGTTAATAAACAAAACAATCCTAATAATTATGATTATGAAGACAGATAAGAAGCCACAAAGCATAAACACTTCATGAACCTTTACTCACCATCATGTCATTCCAAACTTGAATAACTTTTTTCTGCACAAAAGATGATATTTTGAAGAATGTTGGTTACCATCGACATGCATTGTTTGGACCAAAAAAAAAATCACTTCTTATCTTCTTTTATGTTCCACAGAAGAATAAAATGTCATACATTAGATGTTTGGAATTAAATTAGGGTGAGTAAATGATGACTGAATTTGAATTCTGCTGACCCCCATCAGCAACACAGAGACAGAGAGTCCTATATTTAAAATGGGCTTAAAGTAACCACTGACACTGGCTATATCTTCTCTATAAGTATCAGACCAAGTTCTCTGATCTGGACACACACACCGAGTAAAAAGATACCTCCATCTGTCATCAGAGAGAAGCCAGTGTTCATAAACTAATTATAAAGAACTGTGTCAGTGCCTGTGCTTTGACCTTTTATAGAAACCTCATTCATTTTATATCCATTTAGGCTTGAAATGAGCCAAATCTGCCTATATCCTCTAAAAGCAAGTCCAATTTAATCTCATTGGTTGTCTGTGACAACCAATATACAGTTAGGTCCATATATACAGTATTTGGACAATTTTTATTATTTTAGCTGTTGACCAAAACATATTCAAGTGACAGTTATTTAATGAATATGGGCTTAAAGTGCACACTCTGATTATTAATTTGAGGGTATTCACATCCAAATTGGAGGAAAGGTTAAGGAATTACAGCTCTTTAATATGTACCACCCCCTTTTTCAAGAGACCATAAGTAATTGGATAGTTGACTCAAAAGCTGTTTCATGGACAGATGTGGGCTATTCCTTTGTTACTTCTACATCAATTAAGCAGGTAAAAGTTCTGGAGTTGATTTTAAGTGTACCATTTGCATTTGGAAGCTGTTGCTCTGAACCCACATCATGCAGTCAAAGGAGCTCTCCATACAAGAGAAACAGACAGTTGTTAGGCTTCAGAAACAAAACAAATCCATTACATTAGAACATTAGAAGTGGCTAAATCAACAGTTTGGTTCTTTCTGAGAAAAAAGAACGCACTGGTGAGCTCAGCAACATAAAAAGACCTGGACGTCCACGGAGGACAACAGTGGTGGATGATCTGAGAATCCTCTCCATGGTAAAGAAAAACCCTTTCACAACATCCAGCCAAGAGAAGAACACTCTCCAGGAGGAAGATGTGTCACTGTCAAAGTCTACAATCAAGAGAAGACTTCACCAGAGCAAATTTAGAGGATTCACCACAAGGTGAAAACAAAGACTTAGATAAAGCCTGACCAGTCCTGGAAAAGCATTCTTTGGGTGGCTGATATTAAGATCAAGCTGTACCAGAATGATGAGAAAAAAAAATTAACTTGGAACAGCTCATGATCCAAAGCAAACATCATCATCTGTGAAACACGATGGAGCAGTGTGATAGCATTAGTGGCACTGGGTTACTGCTGTTTAGTGATGACGTGACAGAAGACAGAAGCAGCCGGAAGAATTCTGAAGTGTAGAGGAATATACTGTCTGCCCAGATTCAGTCAAATGCAGCAAAGCTCATTGGGCGGCGCTTCATAGTACAAGTGCACAATGACCCAAATTATACGGCAAAAAGGCAACCCCAGGAGGGTTTTTTTTTTTTTGAAGGTAAAAAAAGTGGAATATTCTGCAGTGGCCAAGTTAATCTCCTGATCTTAACCCGAAACCCAGTCTCTGGTGATGTCTGAGTTCCAGACTTAAGGCAGTCATTGCCTGCAAAGGATTCTAAACAAAATAATAAAAATTAACATTTTATTTATGATTACATTTCTTTGTCCAATCACATTTGAGCCCCTGAAAATGTGTGTGTGGAGGTGGGTGCATAAAAATGGCTGTAATTCCTAAACATTTTATGTTATATTTTTGTTCAACCCCTTGGATTAAAGCTTAAAGTCTGCACCTCAATTTCATCTTGATTGTTTCATTTTAATTCTATTCTGGTGGCATACAGAGCCGAAATTATGAAAATTGTGTCAATGTCCAAATATATATGGACCTAACTGTACAGTTTAGAGGTCATAATACAACATAAAAGCATCTAACTGTAGATTGCCGCAACTGACATAACAGACCATTTGAGAATTCCTCCTCTACCTTTGGCGGTCAGGTCTAGCAGGACAGGGTCGCTGTTGGACCTGCGGAGGCGAGGTCTGTGAGCTTTTCTGCTGGAGGAGACTGCGCTGTGAGGCTGTCTGGACTGTGCCGGGGGTGTGGGGCTCAATATGGCCGTCTGACGGCACCTGTCTGAACAAAACATGCAAACAAACGACAAAAACATGTTAACCTTTCAGGGATTTTCACACTGAATGAGTTAACCCTGGGTCATACTAATATTCCGGGTAAACGGAATCTTGCTTCTTGTTTCACACTGCTTGCACTGTCAATAATCTCAACAGAGAGGGACCCCAAGCAATGAGCTGTACAAGGGCCCTAGAATCCCTAGCAGCACGCCTGCTGCTGACTGTACTATCAAGTATTTCCTGAACTTGATTTGGACTTTCCTGGTAAGAATATTAATAAGGTAAGAATAAAAAGGTAAGAATAAAACAGTCTCTTGTTCAATCCAATTCATGTGTTTTCTGTCACCATTTGACATTTTTCCCCCAAATGCTGAAGCGACTGTTTATATAATGTGCCGTGTTTGTGTGACTGCCCAAAGCATGTGAATATGAGGCACACAACAGGTTGTCTGTCGCTAAACATCTAGGCATAACATTCTAACACCACATCTCCAGAGCAAGACTTCATAAACCCAAGTAAAAAGAGGTTTAGAACGACAGGGTTAAGAACAGTGTAAAAATACTTTTTTGTACTGAAGTCTATTTTCTATTTCTGTCCTGTCAGCAACTGCAAGGTCAAATTGGTCATAAGAGGAATCTGGCCAAAACAAGCCTAGTCTATATAGTCAACAAGAGTCAGCAACATCTTAACAAATGTGCTGTCTAAATTAAGAGATGTTATGTCATGTTACTTCATAACGAACAATATATATTTATGTCTATATGTACTACCATTTGGAGTCAGTATGATGCTTTAATGTTTTAAAAAGAAGTCTCTTATGCTTACAAAGTCTGCATTTTTTAAATTGAAAATACAGTAAAACAGTAAAAGAAAATACAGTAAAACAGTAATATTGTGAAATATTATTACAAATTAAAATAACTTTTCTATTGTAATATATTTTAAAATGTAATTTATTTCTGACGGCAAAGCTGAATTTTCAGCACTCATTACTCCAGTGTCACAGGATCCTTCAAAAATCATTCATATATGTGACCCTGGACCACAAAACCAGTTTTAAGTCGCTGGGGTATATTTGTAGCAATAGCCAAAAATATGTGTCAAAATGATTGATTTTTCTTTTATGCCAAAAATCATTAGGATATTAAGTAAAGATCATGTTCCATGAAGATATTTTGTAAATTTCCTACCGTAAATATATCAAAACTTAATTTTTGATTAGTAATATGCATTGCTAAGATCTTTATTTGGACAACTTTAAATGGATTTTCTCAATATTTTAAATTTTTTGCACCCTCAGATTCAAGATTTTCAAATAGTTTTATCTTGGCCAAATATTGTCCTATCCTAACAAACCATACATCAGAGTTCAGATGATGCATAAATCTCAATTTCAAAAAATGGATCCTTATGACTGGTTTTGTGGTCCAAGGTCACATATGCTAATTTGGTAACAAGTAATATTTCTTATCAGTGTTGAAAAGAGTTGTACTCCTTGATATTTTTGTGGAAACCAAAGTACTTTTTTGTGTACTCCAAAGTAAAGCACTTATTTAAAATAAAAATTCTTTTGGAATATTATAAATATTTTTACTGTCACTTTTGGTCCATCTATTGCATCTTTGCTGAATAAAATATTAATTTCTTTAAAACATGTACATTACTGACTCCATACTTCTGAACAGTTGTTTACACATTCAAAATGTAGGATTTATACCTCGAAATGATCAAGTTATCAGATTTTTAAAAAATCTAAAATGAAGAAAAGGTTGCAGTTCAAAGTTCTGCTTTCATTAAAGCATCATTTTTCAATTCAACATTTTTAATTGTTATGCTGCTAATATAATTGATAATGAAAAAATATGTATGAAATTAGAAGAATGCTGAAAACTGGCCGCTATATTGTGACTTGTGAAAGGTCATTAAAAACCTGCAGGACTGTGCTATCTTTGAAAGTGTTGAAGGATATAGACAGCTATAAAAAGAAAAACAAATCCCTCACAGAAGAGCACTGGAGATACAACTGACACACCACTAAAATACATGTCTTTTAATACACAGATGACATCATTTTGGATGGGTACTGTGAAATGCTGTAAGCATCCTGATTAAATATAGAGTACCAAAGGCACTAGGTTCATTTAAGCCGTGTCAATGACACATTTCATGTGGCAGCTCCATTTTCTAATTCCAGATTTTCCTATGGGAATTTTCTATTAGCTTGTTTTCTACTTTTGTTCTAAAATACTTTCTCCTGTCCCGGTTTAATGTGCAAAAACAATTGTAAGTGTGAAATGTCAATGTTTATCAATACTGCTCCTCTCCACAGGCCTATACATAAGAATACAAGTGGTTCATACCATCACTGGGAGTCTCTGCCTCTGCACTCTCTGTCAGGACCTCAGTCAGATCGGTCATTTGCACCTCAGTATTCTGGGCCTGATATAAATACAGAGGGTCAGTGAGCGGACAAGGACTGTATTTGATTGAGCTGTTGCCAGTGTAAGCCTGGTAGACCAGAATACAGAGCAATGTTTGCTGATACGAGGACTAATTTACAAACAGAGCTGAAATGCTATCAGGAATAAATACTGTAAACGCAAACTGCCTTTTGATTTTCATCACAGAGATGATTATGCGATAGCATATACAGTGGGGCAAAAAAGTATTTAGTCAGCCACCAATTGTGCAAGTTCTCCCACTTAAAAAGATGAGAGAGGCCTGTCATTTTCATCATAGGTATACCTCAACTATGAGAGACAAAATGAGAAAAAAAAATCCAGAAAAATCACATTGTAGGATTTATTAAAAGAAATTAATTGGTAAATTCCTCGGTAAAATAAATATTTGGTCACCTACAAACAAGCAAGATTTGTGGCTCTCACAGACCTGTAACTTCTTACTTCTTCTTTAAGAGGCTCCTCTGTCCTCCACTCGTTACCTGTATTAATGGCATCTGTTTGAACTCGTTATCAGTATAAAAGACACCTGTCCACAACCTCAAACAGTCACACTCCAAACTCCACCATGGCCAAGACCAAAGAGCTGTCAAAGGACACCAGAAACAAAATTGTAGACCTGCACCAGGCTGGGAAGACTGAATCTGCAATAGGTAAGCAGCTTGGTGTGAAGAATCAACTGTGGGAGCAATTATTAGAAAATGGAAGACATACAAGACCACTGAAAATCTCCCTCGATCTGGGGCTCCATGCAAGATCTCACCCCGTGGGGTCAAAATGATCACAAGAACTGTGAGCAAAAATCACAGAACCACACAGGGGGACCTAGTGAATGACCTGCAGAGAGCTGGGACCAAAGTAACAAAGCCTACCATCAGTAACACACTGCGCCGCAGGGACTCAAATCCTGCAGTGCAAGACGTGTCCCCCTGCTTAAGCCAGTACATGTCCATGCCCGTCTGAAGTTTGCTAGAGAGCATTTTGGATGATCCAGAAGAGGATTGGGAGAATTTCATATGGTCAGATGAAACCAAAATAGAAATTTTTTCAACTTGTCGTGTTTGGAGGAGAAAAAATGCTGAGTTGCATCCAAAGAACACCATACCTACTGTGAAGCATGGGGGTGGAAAAATCATGCTTTGGGGCTGTTTTTCTGCAAAAACCAGGACGACTGATCCGTGTAAACGAAAAAATGAATGAGGCCATGTATCGTGAGATTTTCAGTGAAAACCTCCTTCCATCAGCAAGAGCATTGAAGATGAAACGTGGCTGGGTCTTTCAGCATGACAATGATCCCAAACAAACCGCCTGGGCAACGAAGGAGTGGCTTCGTAAAAAGCATTTCAAGGTCCTGGAGTGGCCAAGCCAGTCTCCAGATCTCAACCCCATAGAAAATCTTTGGAGGGAGTTGAAAATCCGTGTTGCCCAGCGACAGCCCCAAAACATTACTGCTCTAGAGGAGATCTGCATGGAGGAATGGGCCAAAATACCAACAACAGTGTGAAAACCTTGTGAAGACTTACAGAAAACGTTTTGACCTCTGGCATTGCAAAAAGGGTATATAAAAAAGTTACTTTGAGATTAAATTGTCTTGACAAAAATACGTATTTTCCACTATAATTTGCAAATAAATTCTTTAAAAATTCCTACAATGTGATTGTCTGCCCCATTTTTTCGCATTTTGTCTCTCATAGTTGAGGTATAAATATGATGAAAATTACAGGCCTCTCTCATCTTTTTAAGTGGGAGAACTTGCACAATTGGTGACTGTAGATGGCATATAATAACTGTATAAATCAGTACCTGTGCTGCTGGGTTTGATGCAACAGCTTCATAAGGTGGAGGAGGGTCTAGAGGACAGAAAACCTCCACTCCTTTAATTCTGGCACCATATATATGAGGAAGAGGAATCATACCATCACCAAACATCCTGCCAAAACACACACATTTACATTGTAAACAACCCACGAGAAGATATAATGACAGTAAACAGCTGCTTCTAGACAAACCCATTAGTGTTTGATCAGAACATCCAATGAAACGGGAGCATATCATGCTTTCCCACACACAAACTTCAATCCTGTTTTACGTTGCCAAAACATTTTGGATGCCTGCCAAACACTGAGCCACCCACCCACAAATCTGCTAAATCCTGCTGTACTTTTGGTTAAGAGTTCAAGGTCAGAGTGCAGGTTTGTGTGTGTGTGAGAGAGTGAGACACATTTAAGCAAGCTACAGATCATGAAATGCTGAACAGATTTTAATCACGAATATGCATGTTACCTTAAAACCTTACGTTATATATATATATACACACACTATCATTTAAAGGTTTAGTGTCAGTCAGTAAGTTTTTTAATTGATTTATTGATTGATTTATTATTATTATTTTTTAATGAATGAATGAAAGAAACCAATACTTGGATCAGTAAGGACACATAAAAAATATATGTCACAAAAGATTTGTGTTCCAAATAAACACTGTTCTTTTGAACTTTCTATTCAAAGAATTCTGACAAAATGTATCCGTTTTCTCGAAAAGTAGCACAAATGTTTTAAACATTGATAATAGCAAATCAGCATATTAGAATGATTTTTGAAGGATCTTGTGACATTCAAGACTGGAGCAATGGCTGCTGAAAATTCAGCTTTGCCATCACAGGAATAAATTACATTTAAAATATATTAAACTAGAAAATGTATTTTAAGATTTGACATAACGGTTTTATTCTTGCACCATATTGACATACAGCTTGGGTGAGCTGTTTTTTTTTAATCATTAAAAAAATCTTGCAAAAAAAAATCAAACTTTTTTTTTTTTAATAATGAATAATTTTTATGATATATATTTTATGTTTAATGATTATTTTAAATGTTCACATTTCATTTAATGTTTAAAGGTTTGAAATTCATGAAATAAAAAGTATATATTACATAATGTGTAATATATACTTTTTATTCCATAATCTGTCTTTAAAAATAAACTCAATGCAGTCAGGTAGGTTCAGTTATAATGACTAAATTAAATCCTATTTTTGACTTGAATATACAGTTCATTTAGAAGATACCACATTTTAGGTAGCCTAAAACATTTTTTGGAGTGTGCTGTGTAACTAGGAGTATAGAACCTGCGAGCCAGGCGTGGGGTGTAAGAGCAGAAGGTGGAGAAGTATGAAGGAGGAGGTGCCGGAGCAACAAATTCGTCAGGGTCAGGAAGATGAGTCTGCTCCTCCACTTCCTCTGGAACAGGCCTGGCCTCTTCCTGCCAAAGACGATCATAATCACATCACTATTAGCATTTGACCAGGGCAGAGAGACATCAGACACCTCTGAGCTGCTCACAGCATGTCGAAGCAGTCTTATAATCAATGCCACACACTGACCATTACAATACATTATTTTCTTCCCATATTTTCCGTGATATGATTTCTCACCATGCAGGGCCGTCTGGTTGAGAAGATCTGGAGATATCTGAGTGCAGCAGCCACCAGACACACAGCTGTGGCCAAAGCATTCAGCGAACACAACGCAAACAGCACTTTCTGAAAGAGAGAGAACTATCTATAACATCCAAATCTACCGCTAGTAAATAAAACACAGTCAAGCATGAATATATTCCTCTCACTCCTAACATAATATACTTTATTCCGATTGGTCAGTCATGGCATTCTGCATACGGGTGGCAGGTAAATGTTCCCACAACTTCTTAATTCGCTAAATCACATTGTACTAATTCTGTTTTGATTTAGCAAACCATGGCCTCGATTTACTTGAACTAGAGAATTAATTCTTAATTTGTGGCCACAATAAACATAGTTATGCCTGCATGTCATGGATAGGGCTTCGTAAAACAGTCCAAATTACACTAAATATGATTGACTTAATGGCTGATCGACCAAAATTAGTCTGTCTATGTCAAAGTAATCTTTGTCTGGGATGCGGCACGTTTTTTTAGTTTGAAGGTCTAACGTGAACAGTGTCTGAATTGCAAAATGCGCTGTCAAACACTATCTGTGCGTATAGAAATATTGGAAGAAAATCCTAAATACTGAATTGGGGTGGGGGTTTATATGAATGTATCTCAAAATTATTTATTACAAAATGAACACACCTTGAGCAGAATTCTCATTGTGCCACATGCATGACCTGCGTAGATCTCGATCAACTTGTCCCCTTGGCACTGCGTGCTTGGAATCTCTGAACAACAGTGACAGAGATCACCTTTCTCATTCTGAAACACAGAAACACATTTATTATGTTTGTTTCATAATAATATCTGATGAAATGATATTACTAATACTTAAAGAACTGCCTGGATTCAAAGTACGAGACTGAGGATGAAGTTTCCAGGCACCTTTCTACATCTGTCTTTTTGAGTGGTCTGGCGCTGCATGCGATAACAGCTCAAAGATATGAGGTCACCAATATGGCAGAGACATTTCCATGACAAGTGGAAATGATGAAAGAGCAGCCTTCAGACACTGGAAATGACATCAAATCCAAAAAATACTGGAACCTGCTTTGACTCTCAAATTCAGGGCTTTCTTTGACTTGGACAAACTTCATTCCTCTAAGCAGATGGTCTGTACAGATGTGCTTTTTTCCATTGTGTGTTACTAATACGTACATCAACCAAGCAGCCCATCAGCCTGTGTTATTGTTTCGATTACACACTAGAAGAAAGTTTTAGTAGTGCTTGTAAGTGCAGTCGTGGATGTTCGCCAGAGTGTTGCAGTGGGGTTGCTAGGGTGTTCTATGTGGTTGCTATGTAGTTGCTTACAGGTATGTAGTTATATTCTTATTATTCTTTGCTAACTCTAACACTACAATGAATGTTATTTAATATTTTATGTACAGTAGTGTAGATAAATGTACGTATGTATTAATAAGGTTTGCCCCACTTCAGTTTGTGATTGTTTATATTTTGCATCTAGGTTCGTGAATACAGTCATTATTGATGTTATTATCTCTACCACAGCACATGTCCAAATGCACAGATTCCTCACCAGCTGGCAGTTAATGGTACTGGAGACCAGCTGAGCCCCCTGACAGCAGAGGATGAAGCCTGCCAGGTTTAGCAGGATACAGACCACTGACAGCAATACAAACAGATTTACCTGTGTGAGAGAAATTAGATGAAGAGAGGTAATGGTACAGAGCAAGATCAATACTAGTCAGTCCTGTTATTTGACAAACATAATATTAGCACTCAAATCTGGGTTCAATGAGATTTGTCAATGTTTTTTAGAGATGTCTCTTATGTTCACCAAGGCTGCATTCATTTTATCAAAAATACAGTAAAAACAGTAACATTGTGAAATAACTGTTTTCTATTTGAATATAATTTGAATATATTATAAAATGTAATTTATTCCTGCGATGACAAAGCTGAATTTTCTTTTCAGTCTTCAGTATCACATGATCTTTCAGAAATCATTCTAATATGTGCTCAAGATACATTTTATTATTATAATTAAAAATACATATTAATAATGATTTCAAAAGAAGAGCATTTATTTTAAATAAAAATATTTTCTAACATTATAAATGTATTTTGCTCATTAATGCATCCTTGCTGAATTATTAAAAATATTCATTTCTAGAAAAAAAAGAAAAATCTTACTGACCCCAAACTTTTGAACTGTTGTGTATATATAAATGGCAACAGGCAGAAGATGATGGTCAGCTTGAGACTTAATTAACAAGGTCTTAACTAAATGTCTGGTGGACACAGATCCTATTTAAAAGGTCGTTTAAGGGCCAAACAACTGCCCCTTTAACATACTGCAAGGACACGGATATGCAGAAGATTACACAGAAAACATATGTTCAGGACAATACAGGACTGATTTGGTGTAGTAAACATCATCTAACTATTTTCAAGTAAAAATAAACTCATCTACTTATTAAAATAGAAACATTAGACTGCTGCCTCAAAGACCAGCAGTCTTAGAACACACATACCAGCAGAAGCATCGGCCGTTTCCATGTGGTTAGTCCTATAATCCCAGAGAGGATGACCTGCAGAAAACAATCAGTCCGTTCAGCAAAGAGGCAAACACTCACAGACAGATTAACTGATAATGAACCCATTATTACCCATCAGATGGTGTACACTCTCAAAATGGCCTTCAACACTTTAAAATCCTGTTTTAATGACTCATCTCACTCAGTGTGCTGTCGGCCGAGCTGTCTGCAGCAGCCTCATTCAAATACAATTGACCATACACAGCTCCCTCTCATTTCCTCTAACCCTGCCACTTCCTGTCAATTACACCAGCTGATGGGTTCTTGTGTTCAGCTCTTTTTTTTTCCAGACATAACAATCTAAAGCATTTCAGTAAATTCTTATCTGTAAAATGTGCTGTGAGGTAACCTTTAAAAAGTAATTAAATTCATTGATTTTATTCAAATCAACAATATTCTGTAATCAACTTCACAATATTACATTGTGAATTTTTTTCACATCATTACTACATCTTTATTTCCATCTCTGTAAACTGTCACAATTATTTCAATGAGTTTTCAGTGTTTGATTTTCTTCATCAGTAATGGAGTTCTACTTCAAAAGTATAAATAAACATTAGATTTTGTTAACTAGCTGTTGTTTTACACTTGGCGAGAGGTACAGTGGGGCAAAAAAGTATTTAGTCAGCCACCAATTGTGCAAGTTCTCCCAATTAAAAAGATGAGAGAGGCCTGTAATTTTCATCATAGGTATACCTCAACTATGAGAGACAAAATGAGAAAAAAAAATCCAGGAAATCACATTGTAGTATTTTTAAAGAATTAATTGGTAAATTCCTCAGTAAAATAAGTATTTGGTCACCTACAAACAAGCAAGATTTCTGGCTCTCACAGACCTGTAACTTCTTTAAGAGGCTCCTCTGTCCTCCACTCGTTAACTGTATTAATGGCATCTGTTTGAACTTTGTGGTCCATTTGTTCTCAGTATAAAAGACACCTGTCCACAACCTTAAACAGTCACACTCCAAACTCCCCCATGGCCAAGCCCAAAGAGCTGTCAAAGGACACCAGAAAAAAAAAATTGTAGGCCTGCACCAGGCTGGGAAAACTGAATCTGCAATAGGTAAGCAGCTAGGTGTGAAGAAATCAACTGTGGGAGCAAATATTAGAAAATGGAAGACATACAAGAACACTGATAATCTCCCTCGATCTGGGGCTCCAAGCAAGATCTCACCCCGTGGGGTCAAAATGATCACAAGAACTGTTAGCAAAAATCCCAGAACCACACGGGGAACCTAGTGAATGACCTGCAGAGAGCTGCGACCAAAGTAACAAAGGCTACCATCAGTACCACACTGCGCCGCCAGGGACTCAAATCCTGCAGTGCAGACGTGTCCCCCTGCTTAAGCCAGAACATGTCCAGACCCGTCTGAAATTTGCTAGAGAGCATTTGGATGATCCAAAAGAGGATTGGGAGAATGTCATATGGACAGATGAAACCAAAATAGAACTTTTTTGTAAAAACTCAACTTGAGGAGAAAGAATGAGGAAAAGGAATGCTGAGTTGCATCCAAAAGACACCATACCTACTGTGAAGCATGGGGTTGGAAACATCATGCTTTGGGGCTGCTCAAAGGGACCAGGACGACTGATCCGTAAAAAAGAAAGAATGAATGGGGCCATGTATAGTGAGATTTTGAGTGAAAACCTCCTTCCATCAGCAAGGGCATTGAAGATGAAACGTGGCTGGGTCTTTCAGCATGACAATGATCCCAAACACACCGCCCGGGCAACGAAGGAGTGGCTTCGTAAGAAGCATTTCAAGTTCCTGGAGTGGCCTAGCCAGTCTCCAGATCTAAACCCCATAGAAATCTTTGGAGGGAGTTGAAAATCCGTGTTTGCCCAGCGACAGCCCCAAAACATTATGGCTCTAGAGGAGATCTGCATGGAGGAATGGGCCAAAATACCAGCAACAGTGTGTGAAAACCTTGTGAAGACTTACAGAAAACGTTTGACCTCTGTCATTGCCAACAAAGGGTATATAACAAAGTATTGAGATTAAATTTTGTAATTGACCAAATACTTATTTTCCACCATAATTGGCAAATAAATTCTTTAAAAATCCTACAATGTGATTTTCTGGATTTTTTTTTCTCATTTTGTCTCTCATAGTTGAGGTATACCTATGATGAAAATTACAGGCCTCTCTCATCTTTTTAGGTGGGAGAACTTGCACAATTGGTGGCTGACTAAATACTTTTTTTCCCCACTGTATGCATAGTATGGTAGCTTTACTTCTAAACAGTAACTCACTATAGAGTGTTAGGCAGTAAAAGAGATTCACACTTAGCCATGACTTCACTGACCAGTTCATTCAACTCCTGCCAACGACCACAAATATGAACCATATGTAAATGTGGGAAATAATATGATAAATTGCACTTTTGAGGATAACTTCGACCAAATTCAACCACAGCACTAAAGAAGTTTCTAAATATCTAGAAACGTAAGAAACTGGACAATCTTAAGATGTTTAAGGTATTAAAAGTTAAAACAATATAATTCGCTGTGGATAATAGCCAAATGCATCAATGCTAATGTAAACAAGCTTAAAAGTCTGGTGAATGTGCCAGGATCGAAATAATCATTGTCATATTGACTAATAAATCTGATAAAAGTAAAAATGGCATTGTCATTCATTGAAATCTGGTTACTAGATTGGATATTTAGACCATACTGTAAAAATGTATAACTGTTCACTGTAAAAATGTTAATCCTAAATATGTGCTTCATGTGGTAACATCTGAATTAACGGGTCAAATTCCAGTTAAATTATTATTTAACTAAATCAGCCATTATTTGACTAAATCAACCTAACTGCATTAGGCTACACCAGTAAAAAAATAATGGACCAAGCTGAAATATTTCCTTGGGGCAACAACTACAAGGTACTTTTTAAAAGTGTAGCTAATAACCTGGCTAATAATTTACAACATATTGACAGACCAGTATGGTTTATCATTGTGCATTACTGGTAAACAACAGTGTCTGGTGTGCTCATATACTCTGAAATAGACCGAACTAAAAGTGCAGCACCACGTTTCTGTATCAGACTGCATTGGAAACACACTGGACCACAATAAAACTTCTCCTCTGTACCTGTTGGTTTGTAATGGACCGATCAAACGCTGACTAATACAGTGGCATACTGAAAAGCATGCATTTTAATACGAGTAGCATGCATATGTACCGTAAAATAATAGCATTAGCACCTCTGATTATGGCCAGTAATATAATACTCACAGAAGATCCGGCCCAAAACGGACAGGAGTTTCTAATAGGGGGCGAGTTGCTAAGGGACAGAGCCCCGAAAGAGAGCGCCACCATGGAGCAGCCGAGAACCAGCTGCAGCAAGCCGAGGGAGAGCAGCGGGCGAGCGGGCAGCAGCGCCGGGATGAGCCGCGTCTGCGATCCAGACATACGGGACGGAAGAGCGGACACACAGCGTCTGCGGCTTCTGTAAGATGCGTCTGCGAACTGATGGGCCAGAGCAGCCCCCGATAAACGACAGCAAGATCCAGGCAGAACTACGGGCAGAGACATTGGAGACCCACGAGCAGCCAAACAACAACAAAACACATTAAACGAGCACAGCGGCGCTCCCTCATGTTACTCTGTCTCTCTCACGGCGACGATTATTTCTTTAAACTGCCCGTACCGCGTTACTTCCATGGTCCTGTCAAGGTAGTTCAGTGTTGGTTTTAAAATAACTAGGCTCTGTGACCTGCTGCTCGGATTTGGTTTCACATTTTGGGCAGAGCGAGCGGACAGGCGGGGGAGGGGTGCGTGGGAAGAGGAGGCCACACACACCCGCGCAGTGGGTCTCCCTCTCTGTTCCGCAAGCGTGAAGAAAGACACTATCAAGACGGTGAAATTATAATGTCCTCTTTTGTGGTGAACGCTTACCATGACGAAACATTCGTGTAGCGTTGTCTTTAATGCGGACTTGCTAGGACCACATTCACGCGCTCTTTGGTGCGTACATTACTTGAGAGTGAAAATCCACCTGTCTTTATAAAGAAATAAACAACTGAACACCAAACACTGACTTGCCTAGTTTTGAATAAAAAAGACATAATTTTGCATGACATAATGCAAATGTATTGTTGGAGCCATTTATTGTAAAGTTTTACTTGGCCATTGGGTGGCACTGTGACACAGTATAATTGTAACACCGGTGTAAGAGCCAGGTGTTCGTTGGTAATTGGGAAGCACACAGTTTTTGACCGCACGGCAGAGTAGCGTGCAAGATGAACTAGGATCTTATGCTGTGTCTTCAAGGTATGGACTTGGATTGTACATGTTAATGAACAAGGAACACTCATAGCAAGTTGTTTTGGAACAATTGTTATTGGAGCACAAATAAAGAAAGATATTTGTTTAGCATCTATTTCCGTTTGCACGGACTCTGTTTGTACGCGTTCTAGAACTTGCTCACTCATATTATCAATGGCAGCGGCTTATTGGAAAGCCGTTACATAAAGTCAAAAACTGTGCTTCATTGGATAAAAGGAGTTCGCTTGGATCAGGCGTCAATGCATGTGTTTCGACGGACAAGAACGACGCCGTTTGTTTTGGGTAAAGGCTTCTTGTTTCTGCACATGAGGACAATGGATTGAGGACATCAATCGTTTGGATGGTATTTCTTCTGGTTTGCCGCATTTGTCGTTGGATTTACGCGGCGCGCTCGTCCCTTCAGGCCGATCAACGGGATTATAGGTACGTTTGTTGCAACATCATAATGGCCATATGAAAGTATGTGTGCACACAATCGGGATCAAGCATAAATCCAATGCATTGGTTGCCAAAGATTGACTGACTTTGCTTCATGTATTAATTCTGTTTGTTCATAGCTGTTGTAAAATGGAAAACGAAAAGTGTATGAATTCTGAAGGGGTTACTGTGTCAAAGCAAGGTTTGCCTAGTGTTGATATAGTCTGAAAGAGAAAAAAGACCAGTTAAACTAACAGCTAAAGCTTTGGTAGAAAAACTTGACACCTTGCAAAAGTTAAGAAAGGCAAAGTTAAACAAGGCTCAGAAACTAATAGAGTCAATTAACAATTTAATATATGATGACAAAGAATATGAACCTGAGGTACGTTTGGCCTTTGAAGATTTTAAGAGGTTGTGTTCAGAGGCTAAAGACACTCATGAGTCTCTGTTGGTTATTTTACCGGTCGATGAGGCTGAAAAACATGAAATATGGTTCAAAGCAAAGATGATACCAAACAATGAGTTCAATGAACATGTAAATAAATGGTTATCAGACAAGCCAGAAGGTCAGAAAATATCTGAAGTGGGCAATGCAGAGAGTGATGTTGGTCCTGGAGACAGCGTCTCAAATGTGTCTCATGCGACCTCCAAGCGTAGTAAACGCAGTTCAGGCAGCAGTAGTAGTAGTTCATCCATATCATCTGCATGTATTCAAGCAGAGGCGGAAAAGGCCGCACTTCTGGCACGTGTTGCTGCATTGAAAGCTAAACATGCCATTGAAAAACAGGAGGAAGAACTGAGACGGAAAAAGGAGCAATTGGAATTGGATGCTCAAATAGCAGCTTCAACAGCAAAGATCACTGTGTTGCAAAAATCTGATAATCAAAGCAAATGTTCACGCAGTACAAGCTCTAATTTAAGATCAAAGAAGAGTGAAAAAAGTGTGGTCAATGCAACCGATAATCTCAGATTTGATTCTTCTCGGTCAAAATGTTTTAATCCCAATGCAAACGAATATGTGCCTGTGAATTCAATGCCAGTGAATACAGCTGGAGCAGCTGGTGTCTCTGCATCACAAGATGTAACTCAGAATCAGAGGACTAGATGGAATGATCAACAAATATTTCATACATCTGAACAATCTAATTTCCATTATTCTGCTCAAATGCAACATGATAACTTGGGAATTCATCATTCAACACGCGTTCTTCCACCTCTGGGCGATCCCCTGCTTGAAGTCCTGAAAAGGCAAGAGGAATTAACAACCTACCTTGTTCAACAGCAAGCAAATCCTTGTGTCTTACCAAAAAGGGAGATTCCAGTGTTTGATGGTGACCCATTGCAATATATTTCATTCATCAGAGCGTTTGAATATGGCATTGAGCAGAAAACAACCAATGAAAAGGATCACTTGTATTTCCTTGAGCAGTTTACAATGGGGCAGCCTAAAGACCTGGTCCGCAGTTGCCAACATATGGCCCCAGACAGAGGCTATGCATTGGCCAAAAGGTTACTAAAGGAACATTTTGGTAATGAGTTTAAGGTATCTACTGCTTATATGGAGAAAGCCTTGGGTTGGCCCACTTTGAAGGCTGAGGATGTGCAAGGATTACAGGCTTATGCTTTGTTTTTGCGTACATGTTGCAACACAATGGACGAACTCTCATATATGCAAGAACTTAACATGCCTAGCAACATGAAAATGGTTGTAATGAAGTTACCTTACAAGCTGAGGGAGCAATGGAGAGCTAAAGCTTGTGAGATTATGGAGTCTAGCCACAGAGCAAAGTTCTCTGATATTGTTGAGTTCATTGAAAAACAGGTTAAGATGGCTTCTGATCCTGTGTTTGGAGATATCCAAGACAAGCATGGCACAGGTAAATTCAAAGGTCAAACCCGCAAAACCTTTGCAAGAAATAGTTTTGCCACTGACATTGCTGCTTCTGTTCCAGTTAAGAAGTTTAGCAATTCTTCAGCACAAAGATTTTGTCCTGTGTCTAAGTCTAATGGAAACTGTTTGTTTTGTACAAATCAGCATCCGTTGGAAAGGTGTTTGGCGTTGAAGAAAAGGACTCAACGAGACAAGATTGAATTCCTGAAAGCTAAAGGAATTTGTTTCGGTTGTTTAAAGACTGGACATTTCAGTAAGGAATGTGAGAATCATCTGAATTGTGACATTTGTGGAGAAACACACCCCACAATCCTGCACATATATCACAAGGAGGTAACTGTAAAAGAGCCAGAGGAGAAGCGCAAGGTAGTGTCTGCTCAAATTTGTGGTCACACAGGGGCTGGGAACGAGAGGAGTCTGATGTCAATCATACCAGTCCAAGTCAAAGTTGTTAAAGGTAACAAAGTGATGCGGACATATGCTTTTCTGGACCCGGGAAGTTCCGCAACCTTTTGTTCAGAACATTTGAGGAATGAGCTGAATTTGAGTGGAAAGAAGGTTAATATTCTTCTTCGCACAATGGGTCAAGAACAGTCTGTGTCCTGCAGTGTTATTGATGGACTGGAAATCAGTGGTATAAACACCAAACATTTCTTCCCACTTCCTGTTGTCTACACGCAGCAAAAGATGCCTGTTAACTCTGAGAACATCATTACTCCGGAGGAGTTATCCAAGTGGTCATACTTAGACAAGGTAAAGATACCGTACATTCAAGCAGGTGTAGATTTACTGATTGGAACTAATGCAGCTAACGTGATGCAACCATACGAAATAATAAACAGTCATGGTAATGGGCCATTTGCCATTAAAACCCTATTGGGATGGGTTGTTAATGGGACTGTGGAGGGAAACAGTGACCATAAGAATGAAGCTGGGCATTCTGCTGTCACTGTCAACAGAATTTCTGTTGTTAAACTGGAAGAGTTGCTTAACAATCAGTTTAATCATGATTTCAGTGAAAGGACTGCTGATGAAAGAGAAATGTCAAGGGAAGATATTCGGTTTATGAGCATAATGAACAGTACAGTCTTGCTGCAGGATGGACATTACAGTCTAAGATTACCATTCAAGACTGACGATGTCACACTATTTGACAACCTCTGTGTTGCTAAGCAACGATTGCATGGTCTGAAAAGGAAACTGGAAAGAAACCAGGTGTTTCATGAGAAGTATTCTGATTTTCTTACTGATGTTGTACACAAGGGCTATGCTGAGAAGGTACCAGATCATCAACTTGATCGTGTGGATGGCAAAGTTTGGTACATTCCTCATCACGGGGTGTTTCATCCTAAGAAGGGATCATTGAGAGTTGTGTTCGACTGTGGAGCAACATATAAGGGAACAGCACTTAATAGTCATTTGTTGCAAGGCCCTAATCTTACCAATTCTTTGGTAGGTGTATTGCTGAAATTTAGGCAAGAATCAGTAGCCTTCATGGCGGACATTGAAGCAATGTTCCACCAAGTTAAGGTGGCTGAGGAGGATGTAGACTTTCTTCGTTTCTTGTGGTGGTCTGGTGGAGAATTGACTAAAGAACCCATTACATTCAGGATGACAGTTCATCTTTTTGGAGCAGTGTCTTCTCCAAGCTGTGCATGCTATGCCTTAAAACAAACAGCAAAGGACAACGAAGCTGATTTTCCATCAGAAGTGATTGAAACAATCAACAACAACTTCTATGTGGATGATTGTTTGAAGAGCGTCTCCTCTGAGGAAGTGGCCATTTCTATGGTTAAAAATCTTACCTCTCTCTGTCAGAAAGAAGTTTTCCGTTTGGCAAAGTGGATCAGCAATAGTCGCAAGGTGTTGCAGTCAGTTTCTGAGGAAAACCGAGCCAAGGATGTACAGCAGCTGGATTTGGATCGAGACAAGTTGCCTGTTGAAAGAGCTTTAGGTCTCCAGTGGAGTGTGGAAGCTGATACCTTTCAATTCAAGATTTCCTTGAAAAATCAACCTTGCACAAGACGAGGCATTCTATCTGTGGTAAGCTCTGTCTATGATCCTTTGGGTTTTCTTGCTCCGCTTGTTCTGCCTGCTAAAGTGATTTTACAGGAGTTGTGCAGACAGACTTTGGGCTGGGATGATATTATACCATCAGTCCTCCAGAAGCAATGGAACCATTGGATTTTCGAGTTGGACAAAGTTGCAAAGTTCCAGGTGAACAGATGTTTTAAACCCATGGATTTTGGACTGCCCACTCATGCTTGTTTACATCATTTTTCTGATGCTTGCGAAACTGGTTATGGCACAGTTTCTTATCTGAAGATACTGAATAGTGTAAACACGGTACATGTGGCTTTCTTGATGGGTAAGTCCAGAGTAACACCGTTGAAACCTGTGACCATACCTCGTTTGGAACGTACAGCGGCTGTCTTGGCAGTCAAGGTTGACATTATGCTGAAGAAGGAGTTGCAACTTCCATTGGAAGATACGGTCTTTTGGACTGATAGCACAACTGTCCTCAATTACATTAGGAACGAGGACAAACGGTTTCATACATTCGTTGCTAATAGGGTGTCTTCTGTAAGAGACACAACGCAACCTCAACAGTGGAGATATGTACTTACTAAAGAAAATCCTGCAGATGATGCATCTCGTGGTTTGAAAGTGGAATATTTTTTGAGCAATAAGCGATGGATTGATGGTCCTAGTTTTCTCTGGAAGCCGAGTGATATACAGTTTCCCAAAAGTGATTTGACTTTGACTGATGATGACCCAGAAGTAAAAAAGGATTTAAAGGTAAATGCTGTGGTCTTGCAGAATGGACAAAATGCCACAAGTCAACTTCTCCATTACTTCTCAGAATGGAAACGTCTGAAAGTTGCAGTTGCCTGGGTTTTGAAACTGCGGAAACTTCTGTTGGAGCTGAGTCGTAAACTAAAGGAGTTGTCTTTGGAGCAGATTGACAGTGTTGCTTTAAATGCAAAACAACAGGAATTTAAAGCATCTCTGGGCAGACAAAGTTTGACTGTAGAGGATCTGTATAAGGCAGAGATTGGCATAATTCGTTTCAGTCAACAGGAACAATTTCAAGAGGAAATTGCTGAGCTCAAGGAGGGAAGTACTGATATTAAGAGAAACAGTTCTGTCTATAGTTTGGATCCTATGTTGCATGATGGACTGCTGCTAGTGGGAGGAAGACTTGGTAAGTCTGCTATGCCAAGTGAAAGGAAACATCCCATCTTGTTATCGAAGGATCAGCATGTGTCACATCTCATACTTCGAGACATTCATGAACAATTGGGTCATGGTGGCAGAAATCAAATGGTTTCTAAGCTCCGGTGCAAGTACTGGATTACAAATGCCAACTCTGTTGCAAGAAAGATCATCTCCAAGTGTGTCATCTGTAGACGTTATAAGGGAAAGTTGGGTGAACAGAAGATGGCAGACCTTCCAGTCGAAAGGATCACCCCTGATTTTCCACCTTTTACTAATGTAGGAGTGGATTTTTTTGGCCCCATCGAAGTGAAAAGGGGTCGGAGTAAAGTGAAACGCTATGGAGTGATTTTTACTTGTATGGCAAGTAGAGCTGTCCATTTGGAAATGGCATACTCACTCGATACGGATTCGTGCATCAATGCCTTGCGTAGGTTTGTCTGTCGTCGTGGACAGGTCTCTCACATGAGGTCTGATAATGGGACGAATTTCATCGGTACTGAGCGGGAGCTAAGAGAGGCACTCATTGTAATAAACAATGAAAAGATTCAAAGGGCCCTACTGCAGAAGGGAGTTCATTGGAATTTTAATCCGCCTTCAAGTCCTCATTATGGAGGAGTATGGGAACGTATAATTCGAATGGTGAAACAAATTCTTTGTGCAGTCCTTCGACAACAAACACTGGATGATGAAGCACTGCAAACTGTCTTGTGTGAAGCAGAAGCAATTTTGAATGATCGACCCATCTCTAAACTGTCCAATGATCCTAATGATTTGGAAGCTCTTACACCAAATCACCTTCTGCTTATGAAAGGAAATCCTGCGTTGCCGCCTGGTTTATTTGAAAGGTCTGATTTGTATGCCAAAAGGAGATGGAGACAAGTGCAATACATTTCAGATCTCTTCTGGAAAAGATGGGTACGTGAATATCTACCCTTGTTGCAAGAGCGACAAAAATGGAACAAAGAACGAAGAAATATTACCCTTGGAGACATCGTGATTATTGCTGATTCTACAGCACCACATGGCTCATGGCTTCTTGGAAGAGTTGTGGAGACTTACCCAGACAATAGAGGTTTAGTTCGTTCAGTAAAAGTTCGAACCAAATATAACAACTTGGAACGTCCAATTAATAAGCTTTGTCTTCTATTAGAAGCAACAGCCTAAATATGGCATACTGTAGTCTAATAGGTGTTGGAAATTTACTGTCTTGTGTTATATACCCTTGGTACAAAGTTTGAATTGGTATGTTAGGCTCCATTTTGTATTAATGCGTAATTGTTATGTCATTATGCCATAATCAATTAAGGGGCCGGTGTTTTGGAGCCATTTATTGTAAAGTTTTACGTGGCCACTGGGTGGCACTGTGACACAGCATAATTGTAGCAACGGTGTACGAGCCATGTTCATTGGTATTGGAAGCACACAGGTTTTGACACGCACGAGCAAGTCAGCGTGCAAGATGAACTAGGATCTTATGCTGTGTCTTCAAGGTATGGACTTGGATTGTACATGTTAATGAACAAGGAACACTCATAGCAAGTTGTTTTGGAACAATTGTTATTGGAGCACAAATAAAGAAAGATATTTGTTTAGCATCTATTTCCGTTTGCACGGACTCTGTTTGTACGCGTTCTAGAACTTGCTCACTCATATTATCAACGGCAGCGGCTTATTGGAAAGCCGTTACATGTATGTTTATACAATAAATACAAAACAAACTGCAGAATGATAAATCTTGTGCTGTATGTAGCAACAATTTTATCAAAAACATCTTCATTGGATAAATTAAGAAGTTTCATTTAGGATCATTCTTTATAATATTTTTATAACCTACGTTTTTTCAAATAAGTAACAATCTCTCTCCTCCCTCTCTCCCTCCCTCTCGCGTCTCTCTCTCCCTCTCTCTCCCTCTGCTCTCCCTCTCTCCTCTCGCGTCCCATCTCACTCCCTCTCCCCTCCCCCCTCCCCCTCTCCTCTCTCTCTCTCTCTCTCTCTCTCTCCCTCTCCTCCCTCTCTCTCTCTCCTCCCCGCCCCCCTCGGCTCCTCTCTCTCTCTCTCCTCTCTCTCTCTTCTCTCTCTCTCTCCTCTCTCAGCTCTCTCTCTCTCTCTCCCTCTCCTCCTCTCTCCCTCTCTCCCTCTCTCCCTCTCCCCCCCCCTCTCCCTCTCCCTCCCCTCTGCCCTCCAAGTCCTCCCCTCCCTCCCCTGTCTCTCTGCCCTCCCCATCTCCCTCTCCCTCTCCCTCTCTCTCTCTGAGGATTTGTGGTAGTACAGTGAAGGTTCTTGGTTTGGGAGCACGCTTTGGGGTTTAAAAAAAAGTTTTTTCCTTTAGCTTTAATAACAGAAACAGAAATAAGGTCAATTTTGTGGGCGCTGACTGCGGTCAGCGCAAAGTTTTGCGCGCTAGTATGGAGTTAGGCGGTGATTTTTCACGTTTGACTCTTGGACACGGTTGTAAGTGCATGCCGGAGGCTTCCATGTCAATTGAGGATGTATTGATTGCGATCAGCGAACAGGTTGGTGGTCAAAATATCAAATCAGCCTCAAGAATGAACAAAGCGTTTGTTATATTTCTCAAAGAGGTTTCAATGGTTGATGAACTGTTAGAGAAAGGTTTGGTTGTAAATAATATATTTTTACAGGTATTGCCTTTGTCGAATCCTTCTAAGAAAGTTGTACTTTCAAATGTACCCCCGTTCATAAAAGAAGGAATCCTGAAAGAAATTCTTGAACGATATGGAAAATTGACCGCTCCGATTAAGATGATTCCACTAGGACTTAAAAATCCGAACTTCAAACACGTCATGTCTTTCCGACGTTTTACCTACATGATACCGAACTCCCAACACGACCCTCTTAATCTGGTGCTGAAAGTAGCAGTGGAGGGCAAAGATTACACGATCTTTGTCAGCTCAGGTCAAATGCGGTGCTTTTTGTGCAGTGAGTATGGACATGTTAGACAGACATGTCCAAAACAAAATGATATTGCTGATTTAACGGGCTCGCAAACTATTCAGGAAAACACTGTTCAAGAAAACAATACGGTCGTTCGTGAAGTAATTGCTGAAGAGACTGAAAATAATATAGGAGCAGAAAATAAGAGTAGTAGTGAAACAAACAACTCAAACGTTGACATTGATCAGACAGCAGATGGCGTTAAAGGTCAGAGTGCCAGTGTTGTAGAAACGCAAAATGAAAGAACAGAAGTACAAGAAACACATTTCCAATCTAAAAGTAGAGAGGATGAACTTGCCTTGATGGAGTGTGTAGAGACAAATGATAAAAGTGAGAATAAATCAGATGACGAAGTAAATGAAAGTTGTAGTCAGTTCACAGTTAGCTCTGGTGTCGCGAGATCTGACAGTGAGTCAGACAATGAGTGTGAAAGTATCGAGAGTTTCTTTGAAGTTGGAGACAATGATTCTCTAATAAGGACATCAGAATTGAGTGGTTGTGATGCGAAATCCTACTCGGCGAGACAGATTAGCAGCTTTCTTGATGGAACTAAAGGGGTGCGGAATCCACAAATCGATTTGTTTTTTCCAGATTTGAGGAAATTTTTAGCTTCCTGTAGGGATGTTATGATAAATGCTACAGTTGAGGAGTTTAGCAGACAAAAACGATACCGTCTCAAAAAAATAATCACTAAAGTAAAGAAGATGATCCATCAGGAAAAGAGTCCAGTTTAATTGATTCGGTAGAGGGACAGGTTTTGTTTTGATCGCTGTATTACAGTAATATTTTATGACATCCTTACAAATTGGATCATTAAATTTAAATGGATGTCGTAATAAAGAAAAGGGAAGTGCTCTCATCAAATTTTTAGCTTTTAAAAAGGCTAGTGTGATATTCTTGCAAGAAACTCACACAGATATATATAACCAGACAGAATGGCTTAATGAATGGAAAGGGCAGAAGTTTCTTAGCCATGTTTCTAGTGTAAGTGCTGGAGTAGCTGTTCTCATATCGGAAAGTGTCCAGGGGAACGCTTCCAATATGATAGAAATTATTCCTGGAAGAATGCAGAGAGTAGATATTATTTTACAAAATGTGTCCTTTTCCCTTATCAATGTATATGCTCCCAAAATTGGATATGAACGAGTTTTATTTTTTAAGAAGTTACAGGAAGCTATGAATAATATTTCTCGTGAAAATTGTATCATTGTGGCTGGAGATTTTAATTGCACTCTTGATCATACAGTCGATAGAAATCATGATGAACCTCATTTTAATTCAGCAGAAGCTCTCAGGAAGGTAATACTTTTCCATTCGCTTGTAGATGTGTGGAGAGAATCCTTTCCAAAATGTAGGCAATATACATGGCTGAAAATGAATTCAAATATAATATCAGGGGCTAGATTAGACAGAATATATGTTCAGAAGGGTAGAAGAGAACGGTTTTGTGATAGTAGAATTAATCCTACACCCATTTCTGATCATTATTATGTTTCTGTTATGGTTACAACATCAAGTACTATTTACAAATCTTATTGGCATTTTAATAACAACTTGCTGCAAGATCGTACATTTGTACATTTATTTCCTTTCTTTTGGAGAGCTTGGAGAGAGAGAAAGACAGAGTTTAAGTCCCTAAGTCAATGGTGGGACATTGGGAAAATTCAGATTCAGTCGTTTTGTCAACAGTATGTAAAAAACAATGCAAAAGAAATCCAGAAGAAAATTGAACAGCTGGAAAAAGAAATAATGAGATTGAATAGCTCCATAAGTGGGAGAGATGGAACTAGTGGAGATTTGCTTGAACAATATAACTTTCTTTTAAAAAATTTGCATGAAGAAAGAGATCAAGGAACAAAAGTACAAGCAAGATTTACTCAGCTTAATAATATGGATTCTTCAACATCTTTCTTTTTTTGCGTTGGAAAGAAAAGTTCGAGAAAAAAGTTGATTACTCATCTTAAACTATCTGATGGAAGAGAGACAACAGAAAAGAGAGAAATTGTTTCACAAGTCTTGTCTTTTTATGAAGAACTTTATAGTGCTCAACCTTGTGATTCTGAGGCAATAGATTTTTTCTCAGTGGAATTCCAATATTGAGTGTAGATGAGAAGATACAACTGGAAAAAGCTCTTTCATTTGAAGAATTGAGAACAGCTGCTAAACAACAATCTTCTGGACGATCTCCGGGATTAGATGGACTGACCTCTGATTTTTATCAAATTTTTTGGTCATTGATTGGACCAGATTTACATGCTGTGTTTCTTGAATGTGAAAAATCAAAAATTCTTTCCCTCAGTTGAAGAAGAGCCATAATAACGTTATTGCCGAAGAAAGGAGATTTAGGATTCTTGAAAAACTGGCGTCCTATCTCCTTACTTGGAATAGATTATAAGATCCTTTCAAAAGCATTAACAAATCGTTTGAAGAGGGTTATGGCTTCTATAATTGATGAAAATCAATCATATTGCATTCTAAGACGTTCCATCTTTGATAACCTTTTTCTGGTGCGTGACCTACTACATCTTACTGAGATATATAAACTTGATGTAGGCCTTTTGTCTCTTGACCAGGAAAAGGCATTTGACAGAGTCGATTATGGATATCTTTTCAATACTTTGTCAGCTTTTGGATTTGGAGAACAGTTCATTTCATGGATTCAGATACTTTATACAGATGTTTGTAGTATGCTGAAGATAAATGGAACCTTAACGAGAACTTTTCCTGTTCGTAGAGGTGTAAGACAAGGATGCAGCCTCTCTGGACTTTTATATGTAATATCTATAGAACCTTTATTAAGAGTGCTAAGGGAAAAACTACAAGGTATTTCAGTCCTCAATCCCAATATATCGGAAGCTACTACAGTTAAACTTAGTGCTTATGCTGACGACGTTACGGTTATAATAAGATCCCAAGAAGATATTTTTTGAACTGTGCAAGTGTTTGGACTCATATCAAAAAGCATCTTCAGCACGGGTGAATTGGAACAAAACAGAAGCACTACTGTTTGGTCAATGGCAAGGAGAAGATCCACCTCATCTCCCACAGCAGTGTCATTGGAACACAGAGGGAGTGAAAATTCTTGGAATCTTTTTTGGTACTCCGCAATATATGACAAAGAATTGGGATGGAGTAGTTGAAAAAGTACTTGGAAGATTAAAAAGATGGAGTTGGATTCAACAACAACTATCGTACAGAGGCAGAGTTCTAGTGGTAAACAACTTGGCTGCATCAATGTTGTGGCACCGATTGACTGTTCTGGACCCTCCAGCAGGATTTTTACAGATGCTCCAGAGACATTTTGTAAACTTTTTTTGGGGAGGACATCATTGGCTTCATCCAGGCATTTTGAATTTACCTGTGTTTGAAGGCGGTCAAGGTCTTATTGATTTAGTGTCAAAATGGAAAGCTATGAGGTTACAATCAGCCCAAAAACTGCTTTATATTGCGGAATTGAAGCCATGGATAATGTGTGGTTTGGCAGTATTACGAGCCACTAGTAAAATGGGACTTGACAGACAATTATTTCTAATGTCTAAAAAAGTAGTTGAAGGTTTGGGCATTAGGGGGTTTTATCAGTCTGTACTAAGTGCATGGAGTATATTTAAAGTTGAGAGAGAGCATCATTTTGGTCTTGAAGAACCACTTTTTTATAATTCATGGTTATGTCATCAATATAGTTTACCAAGCATTGAAATCAACACCTTTATTTCATCTGGTGTTTTAAAAGTTGGAGATTTAATTGATACAGAACAAAATAAGTGGTTTTCTATACAAGAGATTATTCAACAAATGGGGAGAAGGTCAGAAAGGATTGTGAAAAATGTTTTAAGTAAGTTAAAAACATCATTCCCTTTATCGTTAAATAAGTTCCTCAAAGATTTTTTTGTTGGTGGGTTAAATCAGTGTTCTTTTCCTGAATTATTTGTTACACCATATAACTGGCAGGATAATGAAGGTGTAAGGCAACTTTTTTCTTTACAAGAAATTCAACATATGTGTTTTTCTGAAAGTAGTAAGCGCCATTTATATATAGCTTGTGTAAAGTCGAGATTTTGTGAATATTTTAAAAATAAGACAGACACAAAATGGAGGAGTTATCTTTTGGTTCCTGATGTACAATCGCCTTCATGGCATTTGTTTTATAAAAGTCCATTACCAAAAAGATCAGGAGATCTACAATGGCGCATTCTGCATTGTGCACTAGCAACAAAGACCTTTTTGTATAAGTGTAATTTTAATACATCTTTAGTTTGTAAATTTTGCAATGTACCAGATACTGTTTCATATTTTTTCTAATTGTTATAGAATTATACCTCTTTTGGATCTTTTGGAGAATATTTTTAAGGGGTTTGGTTGGAATCTTTCAAAAACAATGTTCATTTTTGGGTGTAAATATTATAAGTCTCAAAGTGAGTGTTGTACCTTTTCCAATTTTTTAATTGGTCAAGCAAAGTTAACAATTTGGAAAGCATATAAAATTGAAAACGAAGGGAAAATAATTAATATAATAAAATTGTTTAAAGCTTTAGTGGAATCTAGAGTTAAAATAGAGTATGAATTTTATAAAATGAATAATGATATATTAATATTTAAAAGAAAGTGGTGTATAAATACAAATTTTATTTTTGTGAATGACAATGATGATGAATTAGTGCTAAATTGGTATTGCTGAGGTTTGAGTAGTCAACACTGAATTTAAAAATGTATCTTTATTCATTGTTGGGAAGTGTCAATTACAAAATTGTTTCATGATATGATTGCAAAATAAAGTGTGTGTTTAACGTCTCCCTCTCTCCCTCTCCCTCTCTCTCTCTCTCTCCCTCTCCCTCTCCCTCTCCTCTCTCCCTCTCTCTCCCTCTCTCCCTCTCTCCCGCTCTCCCGCTCTCCCTCTCCCTCTCCTCTCTCTTTCTCTCTCTCTCTCTCCCTCTCTCCCCCTCTCTCTCCTCCCTCTCTCCCTCTCTCTCTCTCTCTGTGTGTGTGTTTGTCTCTCTCTCTCTCTCTGTGTGTGCGCGCATGTGCGGAGTGTTCGGGAGGATTGTGTGAGTGACTGAACAGCGTGTTTGAGTGAGTTTCAAACTCTTTCCTTTTTCTCTATTTAGATTAAAGTACATACTGGTTGAGCTTATTGAAACTACGGCAGTTTTGTAATATTTATTTGCCGACTTTGTCGGCAAAAGAGAGCAGCAATGGGATCGAATTCTGATGGCTTTGCGTCCTTGACTGCACGCCACGGGTGCAAATGTTTATCAGATGAGACCGTGTCAGTGGAAGATTGTTTAATTGCTGCTAGCAATGCAGTTGGTGCTTTGAATATCTTGTCTGCATCGAGAATGAATAAGGCAGTTGTTATTTTTTTGAGGGAAACGGCTATGGTTGATGATTTAGTTGAACGTGGATTATCTGTGAAAGATGCATTCATTCCGGTTTTGCCTCTGTCAAACTCCTCGAAAAAAGTTATCCTTTCCAATGTTCCTCCGTTTATTCCAAATGATACACTTGAGCGCATTCTTGCGCGTTATGGCAAGTTAATGGGACCGATTAAAATGATACCGCTTGGTATAAAAAACCCACAATTAAAGCACATCATGTCATTTCAAAATCTGGAAGTTGCTGTAAAACTGGCATTGAATGGGAAAGATTATACGATCTTTATCGCTGTTGATTCAATGAAATGTTTTATTTGCAGGAAGCAGGGTCATGTGAGGCTATCGTGTCCTTTAAATATGGAGGCTGAAAAGGAGACGGAAAGTAATTCTGTAGTGGATCAGGTGAATACTGCTGTGGAAAATGATGCTGCAGAAAGTACTGATATAGTACAGCAAGATGAAACAGCTGCTTTACTTAACAGTGGAAAGGGCTCTGATGTGCCTGCACTAGATATTGAAGTTACAGACAGTGCTTCTGTCATTAGTACACATGTACATGGAAGTGTTAAAGTTGATGAGGAGCTCAATGTTGACGGGGCAGTTAGTGATTTAAAATATCCAGAAAAGCAAAATGAGATTGAAAATTTGCAGGTACAAAGCAGCAGCCTGTTACAGGGTGGTATAGTTCTGTTGTCACAGAGAACTGATGACTTATCTGAGAATGACTCTGAATGTGAATGTTCAGATACTGGAGAAGAGTATGATGTTAATTCACAAGGAAATTCTGCGGGGAATTTTATTTCCCATTCAAAGCATCCTTTGTATACAGTTCAACAGTTGAACAATTTTCTGGATGCTACTAAGAATCAGAGAAAACCCAAACTGGAAAAATATTTTCCTGACTTGGAACTTTTTGTTGAATCTGGTGCTGTTGCAATGCGAAAGGCGACTTTGGAGGAACTGGATCAACCAAAACGCTACAGGCTTAAAAAACTTGTCAGTGTGGTTAGAAAAAGTCTAAATTCGCGTCTGAAAAAGCATTGATTCTATGAAAAGTGTTGAAAGGCAGATGTGGTGGGTTGCTTTATACCACATTGTAATTATTATGACCTTTTTTAATATTGGGTCTCTAAATATTAATGGTTGTCGTAGTACAGGTAAAAGAAATGATCTTTTTAATTATTTAATTCTTAAAAAGGCTGATGTGATCTTTCTCCAGGAAACACACACAGATGTGCAGAATCAGTTGCAGTGGTTTAGCGATTGGAAGGGTAATGTGCTTTTGAGCCATGGTACAAATGTTAGTTCAGGGGTTGCAATTTTGTTTTCACCCCGGGTTGGTGGTGTTTTTAAGAGTTTTGAGATAATACCAGGGAGAATTTTACGAGTAGATGTTACTTTAGGTGACAAAATTTTTTCCCTGTTTAATGTATATGCTCCAAATGATGGCCGAGAGCGTATTACTTTTTTTGAAGAATTATCAGATGCGGTATCGCACTGTCCCCGGGATAATATTATTATACTGGGGGGTGATTTTAATTGCACTTTAAATCAGCAATTGGATCGGAATCATAATGAACCACATCGCCTTTCAGCTAACACTCTTAAAAGAATAGTTGATTATTATAATTTTGTTGATTTGTGGAGAGATACATTTCCTGGGCTTAGACAGTGTACTTGGATGAAAGTGAACTTAATATGTCTGGAGCTAGGCTTGATCGTTTTTATACTGAAGCATGTAATAAAATAGTAATATTTTTTAGAAATTCTATTTCGCCTACTTTTCTCTCAGATTATTGTTATATTTCTATGGCTATTTCTGTTGAGTCCACTAAATCTTATAAATCACTCTGGCACTTTGATAACAGGTTACTTCAGGATCACTGCTTTATTCACTCTTTTTTGGAATTCTTGGAGAGAGGAGAGAGCAAATTTCCCGTCTTTAAGTCAATGGTGGGACGTGGGCAAGGTACAGATTAGGATTTTTTGTCAGCAGTTTACTGCACATAGCAAGAGTGCCCTACTAGAGAAAATGAAAGCTCTTGAAGAAGAAATTCTTGGACCAAGCAGTCATAGTACTACAGGCTTGATTTCCACTGACTCTTTTGAAAGGAATAAATTTCTTCTACGCAATTTAGCGGAAGAACAAGGCAAAACTGCCCTTTTAAGGGCAAAGTTCACTCGTCTAAATGACATGGATTCTCCTACTGCTTTTTTCTTCGGACTTGAAAAAAAAACAAGAGCGCATAAGCATCTTCATCAACTGAAACTCCCAGATGGAAGAGTATCAACAACACAAATGGAAATTAACTCTTTTGCTCTTTCTTTTTATGAAGAGTTATATCGTGCAGAGCCTTGTAATGGAGCAGAAGCTGACGTACTTCTGAGTGACTTACCACAATTATCAAAGAAGGATAAGATGGATCTTGAGAGTCCTTTAACAATGGCTGAACTTTCGAGAGCTGTTCAGGAATTGAATCCTGGAAAGTCACCTGGTTTGGACGGTCTCTCAGCCGAGTTTTATAAGGCTCTTTGGAACTTAATTGGTCAGGACTTCTATGATGTTTTGGTGGAAAGTACTGAAAAAGAGATCCTTCCTCTAAGCTGCCAGAGAGCAGTTCTAACTTTGATCTCCAAAAAAGGAGACCTTGGTTGTTTAAAGAACTGGCGCCCTGTTTCCTTGCTGTGTGTTGATCTCAAAATATTTTCAAAAGCTTTAACCAACAGATTGAAGAACTGTATAGAAACCGTTATTCACAACGATCAGTCTTATTGTATTCCTAACCGAACAATATTTGACAATCTTTTTTTGGTTAGAGACATTATTACAGTGGCAAAAAGACATAACCTGGACATCGGCCTTCTTTCTTTGGACCAGGAAAAAGCCTTTGATCGAGTGGACCACTCTTATTTATTTAAGACGCTTGAGGCTTTTGGATTTGGTCATAATTTTGTGTCCTGTATTAGGCTCATGTATAGTGATATTTATAGCATGCTAAGAGTAAATGGTACATTAACAAGGCCCTTTTCAGTGACAAGAGGAATAAGACAAGGGTGTCCTCTATCAGGTTTACTCTATGCTATTTCTATTGAGCCTTTTTTGAGTCTGCTGAGAAAAAGACTATGTGGTATTGGTGGTTCTGACTGCTCTAAAGTTCCCCAAGTAAAACTTATAGCATATGCAGACGATGTAACTCTGATAATTAAGAATTCAAACGATGTTGATAATATTATTTCATGTTTGAATACTTTTCAGAAAGCTACCTCTGCATGTATAAATTGGGAAAAATGTACTTCTTTGTTGATGGGAGACTGGCATGATACAGGATCTCCTCAGTTGCCAAAGCAGTGTAAATGGGCCCATGATGGTTTAAAAGTTCTTGGAATTTATTTTGGAACTGACCAGTACATGGAGAAGAATTGGGAAGGAGTGGTTGACCGGGTTATTGGTAAAATCCAAAAGTGGAAGTGGATTTTCCCACAGCTCTCATATAGAGGGAGATGCCTCATAATTAATAATCTGGGAGCTTCAATGCTGTGGCATAAGGTTACAGTGTTGGATCCTCCTAAGGAACTGTTATTAAGGGTTCAAAGGGCATTTGTTGACTTCTTTTGGAATGGCCATCATTGGCTTCCTCCTGGGGTTCTCTATCTTCCTGTTGCAGAGGGAGGTCAAGGCCTTATACATGTTGAATCCAAAATTGTAGCAATGAGACTACAAACATTGCAAAAACTGCTGTACTGTTCCGATGGTAAGCCGTGGATTGATTATTGTTTGTATATTCTTAAAGATCTTGGAGGAACAGACCTTGACAAAGAGTTATTTTTAATTGAGAATCCTTATGTTGAAAATGTGAATTGTTCTCTTTCTAAATTTCATGTATCAATTTTTCATTCATGGAGTTTGTTAAAATTTTCAAGAGTGGGTGATGAAAACTATGGGTGTGCAGAACCTTTGTTTTTTAATCCTCTTTTTAAGCTACAGTATTTATTATCAGGTTCTGTAATTAAAATGTTTTTGAATGCAGGAGTAACTAGAGTTATGGACCTGCTCGATATAACAAGAGGTCAGTGGCGAACGGTTCAGTCACTTGCTGACCAGGTTGGGATTAGGTCAGTAAGAATGGTGGACCGTGGAAGGGATAGTTAAGAGTTTTAAAGCTTGTTTCCCCCCACTATTCACTTCGGTTATAGATTCTGTTCTAATTGATGGTTTGGTATTTAAGACTTTTCCGGCATTAAAAGTTGTCCCAAAAAAACTGGAAATTGAAGAGAACACTAATATTTTTTTGTTAAAGGGGTTTGAATTTTTGGATTTCCAAAGTATGGGGAAGAAAATGATTTACCATATTTGTGCTAAATCAGCACACTTTGAACAGTTGAAGGAAAGAATAGATACTAAATGGAGGGCTTACCTTTCTGTGCCCAGAGATGTGAATCCCTCGTGGAGGCTGTTGTACAAACCTCC
>JADLZN010010148.1:0-23665 GCA_018155175.1 Sinocyclocheilus anophthalmus
CACTCCGTGAGCCTATCTACCCTGAAGCAACATG
Organism: Sinocyclocheilus anophthalmus; assembly: GCA_018155175.1. Lineage (NCBI taxonomy): Eukaryota > Metazoa > Chordata > Actinopteri > Cypriniformes > Cyprinidae > Sinocyclocheilus > Sinocyclocheilus anophthalmus. Next base: position 35 of record JADLZN010010148.1, read on the forward strand.
TAAGTGAGATCCAGACTGAGATGCCCCAGCTGAGAGAACTCACACTACAGGGCCAAACCTTACAGACTATAGGCAAATCATTGAAGGGCACCCTGGTGGTTCTGAACACCCACAGTGTCCTGCTGAACCAAACTGTGAAATCCGTGAAACAGTTATTCTCAGTTATACAGAATGATGTTGCCCAAACTCAGCTGGTCACCGCACTGATGTCTGACATGCTCCGTGAGGTGAGCTCCTCCATTGACAGCCTAGCCATGGGTAGAATTCCTCCGCTGGTGCCCCCTGAGCCCCCCCGAGTACAACAGTGTGATCCTCTGTAACTACCCGTCCAGCTGACCTTCTTCAAGCCCACCTTGCCTACTCCTTGGGAGGGTCCATCCTGCTACGTGTCGACCCCGAGCAGAGTGAGATGGCGTTTCTTCTGAATCTACCCATCATTGAATCCGACAACATTTACAGACTCAAAGACATTGTCAATGTTGGATTTTGGCAGGGAAACACTCACATCAGAATACACACACCAGATATGGTAGCCTACCACGACGATAACCCACAGTTATACTTGGCCCCCAACCTGCGCATGTGTACCCTGACCAAAGACATTCATTATCTCTGCCCCAGCAAGCCCTTCCTTCGAGACAACACTGAAGGAATCTGCGGGTTACAACCCATGCAAAGAGAGACACTCTGCCCCGCTGAGGCCAAGTCTCGCTCACAAGTCACAGAAACACAAGCAGAGATTGTGGCAAATCGGTGGCTCGTCAACACGCCCACCCGTACCGCCACACTGACCTATGACCAGCACGACACCGCCACCCGTGTCAGCCTGCCCAACCAGAGTATGTGGATTCAAGTGCCCAAAGGTGCCATCCTCCACCTCGGTGACCTGGCGCTGTACCACCTTCCAAGTGTACCAATCCGAGGTAGAAATGCCAGCCTTCTTCAGGGACCACAATCTCACCCTGGAACCTGAATTGGAACTGAGCATTGAGAAAGGGGGGTCCCAGATGATTGACATCACCCCAATCGACACAGCCCTCCAAGCACTGTCCCGGATGCCTGTCCAGAACACCTTTCCCGTCGCTCGATCCTGGACCTCTGCCGACACGGCACTTTGTCTTGTCACAGCAATCGGGTACACCCTAACCCTCGGACTGGCCTTTTTCCTGTTTAACAGAGTCAACGGGGTGCAAAAGTTCCTTGAACAGGTGCACAGCTGCCCTTCCTCGGACCTTCAAACAGAGCCACCGGAAGAGGGGGACCCAGGCAGAGACAATGCTGAACCTGACCAAGGTTAACACCCCCGCTGAGGATCCGAAGGCTGAGGAAAATTAGGATCCACCTGCTATCTGACAATCCTGATTCACCTGCCATCTGACAATCCTGATCCACCTGCCATCTGTCAATCCTGATCCACCTGCCATCTAGCTATTATGATCCACCTGCTACCCGATCATCATGATCCACCTGCTGTCCGACCATCATGAAAACTGTTGTCTGACGAAGTGTACAGGTGAACTTCGTCAGCCAAAAGGGGGGCTGTAGCGTCTGCGTAGAATCATGCATGAGCGTTGGATGTTTATGGTTGGAGAGACCCTTTTAGCCTTTTGACATTTTCATATAAATTACAGTTCTGGTCAGAGATGTTACTTGTATAGGGGTTGTAAATTGCCAAATGGTTCTTCGCCGTCAAAGAAGATTAGAACCAGCCCCCACGAGAATCCTGGAATCTGAGTTCAAAAACATTCCACTTAGAGCTGTGAATGGCCAAACGAACACACACACCCAAACTAACACACACTCACACATAAAGACATTTCTTTATTTTATACTATAATTAATCAGTTATAATTGTACCTGGTATATGCATGTGTTGTGTGTACATACCTTTGTTGGATTAGATGAGTTACCACTCGTTATTTTTATTAGTTAAAGCCATAAAACACTTACATTCAGGTGTAATGTGTGTATCTTTGGGTTAATCTATTCCTATTATTGTTTCTGGTAGCAATTGTCACCCCTTGTCTTCATTCTCGACATGACGTACAGTATTTAGAAGTGTGAACGCATCATATGGTACTCGCACGATTATTTTTGGGGTTAAATACGGATGTTCCAGACCGGCCAAGAAGGCATGCCACCATGACCATAAAACAAGAGACAAAAAGAAATTCTTCTTTCTTCCGCTCATCCATGTCTCCCCATTGGTCCCAGAACACACGAATAGGACGCTCAAAACGATTATCCCAACTAAACATTTGCGCGAAATTTCTTCTTCGTTTGAGACAACACCTTCCAAGACTCTCAAGACCTTCCTTTTTGAGTTTTATTTTCCGGCAGTTTTTTACTTTCAAGTAACGTTAGTCGCTGTGTACTTCTTCTTCAGAAGAACCAGAAGTGAAAGCTTCCAGCTGACTCTTTACGAACTCATCAAAAGAACTCCGTTATCTACCACCTCAGGACTCTTCCTCAGCGATCGAAAAACCAATGCAAGTAACCGTTTAAAATTATTCAGATGCGTGTTTAAGGTTCAGACCTTTTTAAGGTGATTATTGGATTCTTTGATGATTTTTCAGAGGTTGTGGTTAAGTGATGTGAAATACTGCCATTCTTTTCTATTCTCTATCTTTTCCTTACTTTGTTTCATTCTGTGTATATATGTTTTAGTTAGTTATATGTTTGATATAGTTTCATTTTATTAAATCCCTTATATTCACAACGTATTGTCTCTGTTTGCTGCTCACAGTTCTAAGTCAATGAATGTTTGAACCCTCGCTACATTTTTGCTAAGAATTACTGCTAGCACTGCACAAAGAAGTATAGTTTATTGCTTCCGTGGCCAGGAAAATAAATATTCCTTGAATTGATATATGATTATATTGTCTGCTCGGTGGACTGACAGATCAAATAATTGTAATATTGATTCTGCTACAGTTAATTCGAAGATATAATCTAAATATTTATTATGAATCATAACCAGTTATGATTCGTCATAAATATTCCCCTTTTTAGAGCTAATAAATAATAATACACGTTACATATATATATGTATACATATAATGCTCCTGATATCAACATGCTCACATATGTTGATTTTTTTTGTGACCAGATACCTGCACCACAGATGAGTCCTGCTGCTGTACAAACATGAATATGGTCAAATATGCTCCATGACTACTGATGATGGGGTTTTATTTTTCAGTGCATGGAAAGAAGCAGCAAGCACATTGGAAATACCAGGTATGGTTTACTTGTTTTACCAGTTTAACAGGAACTGTTTCCAGAAATTGCACAATGGTGTGACTGTTCAAGTTTCTGTGTTTAGATCAGTGTACTCAATAATGTGACTTTGATCTCCATTATGTATATTATATTGTGTTGTAAATAAAATACAAACAATCAAAAATCCCATTCTCTTAATTTCCTCACATTCTTTCTTACCTGCCTCACATTCCACACTGATTGGCCAATTAGAGGAGGGGTTTTGTTTCTAAGGTGCGAATCACATCAATATTCATTGCCATTGTCACTCCCTCACATATAGCCTTACTAACACAAAATGTGTCTTACAAAAGTTAAATCAATATATTGTTTTCTGTGAATGAGTGGGGAGTGATTTTAGCAATAAACTCTAGTCTACCACATCCAGTTTTCAAAAGTCTTATAAACAAATATTTTGTACGTGTTTTAGGGCCTTTTTTCACTAACCAGACATAAACATTGTTTTCCCAAAAATACAAACTCAAAACATACATGCTGCTCACATATTATTGTAGCAGTTTGTGCTAAATACAGTGTAATCAGACTTTAATCATTAATACGTTTATGCCTGAAACTGAAAAATAACACAAATGTCAGTGCGTGTCAAAACTTCTCAAGGACCCAAAAACAACCTCAGACCCCAGAGGGTTAAATTAATGTTAAAAAATGAATGGAAGTAAAGATGTAACAATGTGGTTGAAATTTGATAAAAATGTGTGACGATTCAAGTCGGTTGAGATGTTTAACTAATCGTGTTACAATTGGGGGTGGGGGTTTATATGACCACCCTGATTGTAAAGCAAAACGTGATTGGTTACAGCGAGAACGTGCTATGACTGGTCAGCGAAGTGTGGCTGTTATCTGATCGGCTTGAGTAGACGGTGGGTGGAGTCCACGCATTTGTGGATTGTCAGCGTCTTGACACTACAAATGTTTCAAAATCCACAAATGTACAGCGAGCGATCCACAAATGCGTGCAGCAATCTGAACGCATTTCTGAAATAAATGGCAGGCAAAGTTGTGTTTGGGACATAAAAATGTATTTGTGAATGTCTCATTTTATTTATTTGTGAATTTAATTAATGTTTGTGAAACTCTGATATTTATTTGTGGATCTCATTTTATTTATTTGTCAATATGTTAAATTTTTTGTAAATCTCTTTACATTTGTTTGTGGATCATAATCTTTTTTTTTTAATAATGCAACAATTCTACCCCCATAGAAGGCCAACCCCTAAATCAGTAAAATGTTGTTTTGCTGAGATTTAGCTTGTTCATGATACCTTTTGGTTGCTAGGGGGTCCTCTAAATGGTTGCTATGGTGTGGCCACACAGTTTCCATGGTAATACTTACAGATTGAATACCCACCCTAATTACAAGAGCCCACCTCTATGTCTCAACAATGTTCTGGTGCTAGGAAATGGGTTGTTCATGTTGCTAATCAGTTGCTAGAAACAGTTAAAAATGGTTACTAGGACTTGGCTAGGTAGTTACCATGGTGATTCAAGGCTGCTGATAGCCTAAGACAAACAGTTAAAAATGGTTACTAGGACTTGGCTAGGTAGTTACCATGGTGATTCAAGGCTGCTGACAGCCTAAGCCAAAAAGGCCCACCCCATGCCTCCATGTTTTTCTACTGCAGAGATATGGCCTATTAATTTTACTATATGAATGCTAGGGGAGTACTACAAATGGTTGCTAGGGCATGGTTAGACAGTTGCCCATGTGATACTTGAAGACTACTTGCCAGTCTGAGGTACTAGAGCCCACCCCCTTGACTCTACGATATTCTGATCCACTCTATTCAATGGAAGTGTGGTAAGCAGCACATTTTATGGTGGGGCCCCTCTTTGGCAACAACAGTGGACAGAGTTTTGCTACATTTTGATTGGATCTTGGTGGACTAACATAAGCAAACTGTCCAACGCCATCAGATAAAAATGCTAGGACAACAGCCAGACACCTCTTAAGCCTCGTACACACCGGGACGATTATCGCTGTCATTTTTCGACGCGTCTTTTGTGTTCATACCCAAGCGATTTTCGCAGGCGATGAGCCGAGTGAACGTGCAAATTTACTCCCTGACATTAGATGGCACTTAATGAAAAACAGAAATACCCCGGTACACATCAAATCCTATTTGATCTGCAATTCCTCTCCATAACAACTCCCTCTTATCGAGATTTTTGTAGTCGCTGTCGCGTTTGTCATAAAGCTCTTTGTGTTCAGACACCAATGGGATCAGTAGCTCTACATTCATCTTGCCTCGATGTTTCTTCTTCATCTACTTACTTCCTCTTCGTTTTTAGGTATCAATTGTGTGCTCGGCAAGACCGTTTTGTGCTTGAGCGCCACCAAGTCGTGTTTTACTGTACCTTCAGCAGCTCCAGGCACGTGAACAGAAGCGTCAATCTCATTGGTCAGCCAGTTTTTAACGCGGCGCGTCAAATCAAAAAAACGAGCCCGAGGCATTTTAAAAAAAATTATGCTTTTATGCCTCGCGTTTTGCGCGTCGGTGTGCACACTCACATTGGCGCCCTTTGTTTAGTCACGAGGCGTTAAACGTCGGCGATAATCGCGCACGATATTCGTCCCGGTGTGAACAAGCCTTTAGAGGGCAAGAAGAAGACCTCTAGTACCAAGCCTAGGAAGTTTCTGCCCTTCACCCACCTAGAGACTGATTCCTAATGTTTTGGTCCAGCATACATGCCCAGCATAAGTAGTTTTTAATCTAAATTAGATTGTATAATTTTTAAATTTGAAGCAAAAACAGAATGGTCCGACTTTAGTTTTGTGAAACTATACTACATAAAACATATCTGCCGAACATCATATTAAGCCTGAATGAGACGCAAATTCACTCTGACAGTAGGTGGCGCTTATGAACAGCAATGATACAGTGTTTCCTAGGTTACCACTGTAAACAAAGCAGAGCTGTGCTTATTAACACTACTTTAAATGCATTATACAAAGGCAAGATGAAAAGAAAATACCACGTAAACTCTTCTAAAGACAGTCAGTTCCCCTCAGAGATACATTCATATAAACTACTACGTCTGTGTAATCCAAGTTTGTTTAGCATCTCTACCGATCTGAATCGTCACATATTTGAATCGATTTTCGACCGGCTCGCGGTTAATCGTTACATCCCTATTTCTCAGGGCAAAGGGGTTGATAGCAAATGGGCATTTGCTGTGACTACAGATAGCCTAACATATGTAAGGTTTCAACCGGTTATAAGCTGACCCTAGATAAAGTCTCTACACAGGAAACAATCACATATAAGCCAAAACCTAGTGCCAAGGCCTTTAGAAACAGGTTTGATAGGCTTATATTTACGTTCCACTTGGTCGGGTGATCAGTCCGGCGATGGTGGATGTCCTCTACTGGGTGTCCTGGTAGCTTGCAGTGGGAGAGGCGTGGATTGTTCTTCAGCAGTGCTGAGTCCTTCAAGATTCTTGTTTTCCAGAGAACTGTACGTCAGAAGATACGCAGATTCCTGTTGACTGGAGGATACAACTGCAGGAGTCGTGAAGGTCAGGTGTTGGTGGCCGTAACTTAAATCCTTGGCAGAAGCAATGTGCAGTTGAAGAATTGTGCTGGACAGGTTTACTTGCAAAAGTATAACCTTGGTTGTGCTGTTGTCTCTTGTGCTGTTTTGAATATCTCTTAATCTTAAATCTAGATTTAAGACCCATCTCTTTAACCTGGCTTACACATAACACACTAACACATTTCTAATATTGAAATCCATTTAAAGGATTTTTAGGCTGCAGTAATTAGGTCAACCGGAACCGGGAACACTTCCCATACCCCGTTCCTTGCTACAGCGTTAGAAGAATGGCATCTACGCTAATATTTATGTTTCTCTCTTATTCCGAGGTCACCGTTGCTACCAGATCCAGTCTGTATCCAGATCATATGGTCACTGCAGTCACCTGGATCCATTGCGTATTCAGACCAGATGGTGGATCAGGACCTAGAGAGGGCCTCTACAGCCCTGAATGTCAGCGGAGACCAGGAAAACTAGATGAGCCCCAGAGACAGATCCCCAGTAAAGACCTTGTCTCAGACGGCCACCGGGACAATACCACAGGAACCAGTTGAGTCCTCTGCACAATGTGACTTTGCTGCAGCCTGGAATTGAACTGCTGGTTCGTCTGGCCAGAGGAGAACTGGCCCCCCGATTGAGCCTGGTTTATCCCAAGGTTTTTTTCTCAATTCTGTCACCGATGGAGTTTTGGTTCCTTGCCGCTATCGCTTCTGCTTGCCTTAGTTGGGGACACTTCATTTCCAGCTATATCGTTGACTTGATTGCACAGATACTATTTAAACTGAACTGAGCTGGATGATGACATCACTGAATTCAATGATGAACTGCCTTTAACTGAAAAATTAGTGTTTACTATTGTCATTTTGCATTATCGACACTAATTAATGCTGTACAGTTGCTTTGACACAATCTGTATTGTTAAAAGCGCTATATAAATAAAGGTGACTTGACTTGATATGCCACACCAACTTTTTCATTGAATAGTTTATGGTTAACTCAGTGACTGAGAGGATCACAGTATCTGAGTAGCACAGTATCACAGCATCTACAATAGTCCATATTATGGCTATTTATTTTCTCTTTCTTTGGATAATCGTTGTTTTGATTTTTATTTGCTGTTAAGAAGGGTTATTTAATTTACTATTTCTATTTTTCTTTTTTTGTTATAATTTGTATTTTGATTGCACATTTTTTAATTAGAATAAAAGCCGTTGGCTAAGATGATGATTTTGATATTTGTATTGCTTGTTTACTGCAATAAAGTGGTGAACAGTTTTGGAGAATTTGATGTTTCCCCATTCACAGAGATAGGAGCTGCACTTGCATGCCTGACAGGCATTTCAAAGATGGCCGCCGAGTGAAATGACATGTCTTAAAGGGACTTTGGAAGTGACTGAAATAAATGCTTCCAAATTGTGGACACTAACATAACAGGCAACTCTGGCCCCATAGAGTGATTGTAAATTAAGTTTACAGGATATATGCTTGAAATTTAATTCTGCATCTTCTCAGATACTGCGATTTCATTGTAACTCTTATCACAACTTCACTGAATTCACCATTAACTATTCACCTCAGTTTATGTTGTTGTATATGATATCATTGTAATCATTGACCATAAAAACATAGGGGTAGACATCACCTTTTCTGTGTTATGTTTATTTCAGGAGATATAATATAGAATACATAATTTGGTAATGGCGGAAAGGAAACCCAGAGGCGGACGCGAACACATAATGGGACCAACGAGGTCGTTTTTTGCGATGACTCCATTTCTGAAAATGTTCAGGGCTGCAAACAGTACAAGTGACCAAGTTTCATGCTTTTATTGAAACTGAACTTTTTTTTTTTTTCACATATCAATCTGGACTACAAAACACATGTACGCATATAGGCAGACCAGGATTGAATGCAATGATGTCAGACTACCTTATGTCTCATTCACCGATGAGAAAACATTACTGTACAAAGTGCATATTACAATAATAACGCCTTTCATTTTCGCTTGATCTGCAATTGCGCAATTGAACGTTCAAGCCTGTGGAAATGAATTCCTGCTCCTTCCCCCACTGCATTGTTACCCAGCACACAATCAGTGGAAGAAGTCACCACCACCTGACTGCTCACTCAACCAAAAAGAATGTAAATATCACTTATCCAAACCTCTTCCAGAGACCTTGACAATGTTTTATATTATCAGTATATGATTTTCTAATTTACATTAGATGTTATATAGCTGATGTCAGTTGATAACAAATGATTCATTTATTTGATGCATAATTGGGTTCTTTAGAAATTATTAATTTTAGAAAACCAACCATTATCTTCTCATAAGATAGCGTAACTGCCATAAACAACACCCAACTTAATCACTTGCATTATCCATATTATCCACTTTCTTTCTTTTTTCATTCATAGTATTCATTTAGTAGCCATTGATTACTCTTGTTTATCTTTTGTTAATAAAATGTATTTTATTACACTTGTCTTCCTAGTGTTGATAATACAGTAAGAGGATCTACAAGTTAGATATCTCACCAATATTTCAAATAAATCAGTTGACCAATTACCTCCAGTTTGTATTAATAAATGACTTAACCCCTGTCGGGAGTGTTCTCATACTGACAAGGTAAAAGTCCTTGACTAGTGTCCAAAACCAAGAGAGGGGAGAAGTGGTCATCTGATGTACTCATAGCCTCACCAAAAATTACAACACGAGTACCCATTACTACAGTATTTCGCCTCCCTAGGTAGGCGAAAGCACAGACACTACAGAAGTCTATAGGGAGGTTGCTAGGGCATGGCTACAAAGTTGGTATATCATTAGTTATTTGCTACTTGCAAGGCTGAGTCGAAGGAGCTGACCCAAGTCTCTATGATAGTCTGATCTGACGACATTATCTCAGAAATTTCTTGCTAATGTTTAGTCATAGACTTTTTTTACACATTGTTTCGGCCACTAGGTGAACATTGTTCACTACTTAAAAAAAAGTCAAAGCACACCTCTCCTCATTAATTGCTCTAAATAGTTGCTAGGTTGTGGCCACAAAGTTACCATGGTGGTACTTACAGTCTGGTTGCCCGTATATTGCTGCCTTTTGTAGAACTGATTATAGCAGAATTAAACTTAATTTTAAAATGGTAAACTTGCACAGTTATTGGTTTAAACTGAACAAACACTGAACTGACTTGAGCTGAATAATGGCAATCTTGCTTTACAGCAGAATCTAAATTGTCATTGTCAAAATACATTTTCCTGTTTATTTCATTGAAGCTGCTTTGATCTGTATTGTTTAAAGTGCTAAATAAATAATGGTTACTTACTATGACTATTTGGTTGCTAGAGTCATTTAAATGGTTGCTAGGGTGCATCTAGGTAGTTGATACCACCCTCATGTCTCTTTGTAGTTCTGTTTTCTAGAAATGGCCCATTCATTTTATTATACTGTTTCTCAGATGGTCTAATGGTTGCAAGGGCATTGAAAAAGACGGGGTGATATTTACAGACAGCTAGATAGTGATGCTACCTCATAAAAGACATCATAATGGTGTTCTTGATAAATCAATAACTGACCTTCTTTGTCATGAACACATTTTTAAAACACAATATTTTAAAACCTTTATTATTTCTAAAATCTACAGCTGTGCAGTAAAATTCACTTTAAAGATTCACTTTTCATTTCAACCCTCTACATTGCGACTAAATCTTCATTCTTTAGCGCAGATATATTTTCACTCGCCGAACACTCTGACTGAGTGCTTCAGAGTTTCACTCTCCATCAAGCGATCTGTGCTATTTTTCGGTTCATATCAATGGATGCGCAGCGCACCTGAATTTTCAGAAATTCTTCAGCTTTTAAGAACTGCCGGGTTCTTCGGTAGTGGGCGGAACTAATGCGCAAACGGCAATCTCATTGGCTGGTGCTCTCCTATTATTGTCCCTGTTCTGATTTCAGCAAATCAGTTCGAGCAAACGCACACAACCTGATTAATATTCATGAATCCAGTAGCTCATTAATCTTTAGTGCGTTTTTATATTTTTCTTATTAGTAGAATTCGTATCATTATATCAATATTTTTGTTAGCTTTTTTCCCAGTTTTTTTTTTACAGAAACACTGAATGACCAAAAAAGCACCACCACCAATCCTAAGTTCAGTCAACATGACAAATATGCATTCATACATGGTTAACAAGTTTTAATTCTAATGACTCAAGTTCTATCATTAAATAATACTTGATTATCACATATTATAATGCTTGACTGACTGATATTAAGAATGTACTTTCAGATATTTAAATACTGAGCCCATTTTACAAACCCATACACATACATATCAATACATCTATATATATCATATATTAATATATATGTGTGTGTGTGTATCAGGCTAGTACTAAAAAAAATGTACTATCCCATGGCGATTAAATTGCCAAGGTGTCCGTAGAGCAGTGGTCGCCAACCCGTCGATCGCGATCGACTGGTAGGTCTTTATCACTGTCCCAGTAGATCCCGAGAATAACAGTAAAATAAGTACAAAAATGCTTTAAATTTCTGGGGTTATGTTAATGTATCACTGAAGGGTACTGTCTTGAGAAAAGTTTCGATGGCAATGGCATTTTCTTTGCCTCTGTATAAAGCAGCTCTGCTTTGTTTACAGCGGTAAACAAGGAAATGCTATATTGCGGTCGGTTCATAAGCAGTGTTGCCAAGTCCACGGTTTTCCCGTGGAATTGTGCTACTTTAACACTGTTGCCGCGGGTTGTTGTTCATGTCCGCGGGTTGAAGCGACCCCAATAATGTGATATTTATCCCCTGATGTGAATTTTACTGAGATCCCCGCCGAAAACGCATATTTTTTCCCCCGATGCTTCCGATTTTTTACAGGGGAACTTCGAACGATTGGACTAGTTTTATTGCGCATTCAGACCTGCTGTTGTTTCTCGCAGATGTTTTATGTAGCAAGTAAATAAATAACACCTAAAGTCAGACCATTCTGTTTTTGTTTTAAATCCTGAAATTAATCTAAATCAAATCAAAAACAACTGCCCGTGCAGATCGTGATTAAAATGCAGTGGTTGCCTCTAATTTCAAATGGCTAGATATTTTTGTTTAAAGCCAGTTTGTTTGTTATAAAGCAAATAGCCAATTAATAAATTTGCTTAAAAATCAGTATCATTATCAGAATCCAATTTGCTAGTTAAAGAAAATCTGAATTCTGAATCAGCTATGACCGGCGCATCACTAATTAAAATACTAAGTAAAAGGCCTCAAATTTGAAGTCCAGTCTGGATGTCATATCAATTCTTCAATAGATAGATCTTGTCTTTCATAATGGCCGAGGTCAGGGATCTTGGGCCTAAAAAGGTTGGATTACTGCCGTAGAGGGTTGCATTCATAAAGATGACATGAGAAAATGTGCCAAAAATGTCTCCTGGCGGAAAACAAAGACTTTTAAGATTAAATTGACATGAAATTACCATTATAACCATTAGATGGCAGCAGAGGATCACTCATTAGGAGTTGCCATTTCCACTCCCTAGTTTTTTTCACGTCTTGCTTTTGGATTTATTATAAAATTAATATTATAACAAATTTTAGTACTTTTACCGTACTGAAGTATAAAGTATAGCAAGTGCAGGAAGTCAAAAAGTCTCATGTCATTTAAAAAAAATACATAAATAAGCCCAGACACCAACAGCCTAAAAGGTTAAAATATTTAAATACTTAACTAGTTAACTACAAATTAAATATGCTAATTATTAATGGTATAACAATTAAATAATAATGCATTGAATATTTTGAAATATTTTAAGATTTAATTTAAAAACTAAATTTTTAAGTTTTATCTGTAGAAGCTGCTAAATATATTCAGTCAACAGACTTGCTGCTGCAGTAGTTATGTTACTCTGAATTTATTCTAAATCATTTAATGCACAGCTCGATTTTTTATTTACATCGGCTCGTCAGATGTTTTGTTCCTCCATTGCTTTATCACTGCCAATCATAGCAGTGACTCACATAATTTTCTACACTTGCGTTTGTTTGTCATTCCTGAAACTGTATACGTGGACATTTGGTCCTCTTAGACAAACAAAACTTTTCTTCAAATTGTGAATTGATTATGCAGAAAAACCGAGCAAAGGACGCACCCCTTATAGCACAATTCATTTTGACAGTTGACCGGAAATGACTGAGCTGGCCTTTATGGTGTGCGAATAACACTTTATTTATATTCAGAAGTAACACATGCGAGATATGGCCAATTGCGTTCTCAAACATCTCATCTGCTTTTATGTAGTTTTATGTAGCCTAACTTCCCAAAGCTACAGCTAGACCATTCTATTTTTGCTTCAAATGCATTTTCTGTACAAGGTACATTTTCTGCTGGAAAAATGTGGACATGATATTTCTTTAAAAAAGTCAAGCTAGTAAAGCGCACAGGAAAAGCCTTAGTTTGTTTATATGAAGAGGTTTCTTTTATTTGTATTATCCATTTATTTATTTGATTTAGGATTTGCTTAGAAATTTCACTTTATTTTTGTTATTTGACAAAATATATTTCAATTTCACAAAGAAATGTGCAACATTTTGTCTGGGAAATAATAAAAGAACACCTTTCAATTTTTAATTTGCCTTAAATCTCATTTTGTTAAAAATAAATAAAAAAATCATATCATGAAACAAGTTTCGGAATCATATTGCAACTTGAGTTGAGTGAATCGTTACATCCCTAACTTTGTATTATGTAAGAGTCTTAAGGGGCATGACCTCATTTTTTTCAGGAGTGGGGGGGGGGGGGGGGGGATGTCAGGCAAACAGTCATGGAGCTCAAACATTATGTCGTGTAATGATAGCAAAATCATATGTGAACTGATGTCAACATCTTGCATTTCTGTGAAGCAGCTTTAAATCAATGCATATTGTGAAAAGCACTGTACATCTAAAACTGACTTGACAGTATAACTTTACAAAATATAAAAATCTGTATAGAAATCTGTAAGAATGTTTCATAATGAGAAACATCAAACTAACAAACACATAGGCTTAATACAGTATGTGTGCTATTATCTTAAGACACAGCACAACTTCATATTATGAAAACTGAGACAAACTGTCTGCTGCTTTGTTTCTTGGTTGTAAGCTGTACCATTTACTGTACCTCACTGGAGCTCCACTTGCCCTCATCAAATACATCTCCTAAAATGAAGACAATTTCTGGATTTAGAAGCCACAGAGATGTCTGGAATGCCCTTTCCATCTGCCATTCTCTGTGAAAAAACAGTGTTATAATATTCTTACTAAAACGCAGAGATGATAGTATTTAAAGTTACTTTAGAAATGGCTTTGTAATCTTTCAAGTAAAATAAAGAAAAAATAAAACTGCCGGTGAATGTGTCTGGAACATATCTTATCTGATCGGTTTATGATTAGTTGGCATGTACTGTTTAATGTCTAGGTAATTACAGTTCTGCCCTAAACAAAACTACTACAGCAGTACCATGGTACAGAGAATATATCAAAAACATCGTGCTACCATGGGACGACTTTTTGCTAGTGTACGATTTTGAGACACCAGATCCATACCTTCTGAATTTGTCGAGCCAGTGTCCTTTGATGGCCCCAAGTAAGTGAGTATCGGAGAGAAATAACGCCCGTAAAGGTAAATGTGAATCTACAGTCTCAATACGAGGCCATGAGCATCGCAGAATAACAGGATAATAAATCACATATTCACACAATACAAACACGCTGACAAACGTGAATATCAGCGACACAGCTATTTTACCACTTGATCCGTACATCGAGATCATTACACTAACCCGAGTTGTACATCAAAAGAACACGATACACGCGTTAAATCTGTTGGCAGAAGAAAATTCGTCTGTAACGTGCCTGAAGCAACATCCTCCTATAGGCTTCATTCCCACTAAAATTTCATTTTACATTAAAAAAAACCCTTCAAAACGGAAGACGCATTGCAATATAATTCCTCATACGGTCGCTGTATATTTTAATGAGGAAAAAACAGTATATCGCAGATCACGATTTTGAAATCCTGTCAGCGGAAGCAGCGACCTCGCCAAGAGCAGTTTTGCTAAACACAGACAAACGTCACAGCTGTGCGCGTGTGTGCTGAACATCTGAGAGGACGCAGTCCAATTGATCAGATTCCCTGCGCGCTTGAAGAGTGCCATCCAGTGGTCAGTCATAATATCAAGACTTTTTCTTTATTATTTTAATATCAAGACTTTCCTTTACAGAGGTCCTTTTATGCCCATTTTTACATGATGTAATGTAAGTCTTAGGTGTCCCCAGAATGTGTTTGTGAAGTCTCACCTCCAAATTACGGTGACTGCAGTTTGATTCACTTAGTTTTGTCTTGGCCGCCCATGATATATAGTAGGTCGTGATAACATCATTATGGGACCATGATATGATGTTATGGCCAGAAGTCATTTTATCGGGGTAACTACATCTTTTAGTCGTGGCCACGAGTTTAATGCGTAAAACCTGCATGACCATAACAATCTGGGATTATCAGAAATGAATGTTATTGATGAATTAACATGTTTTATTTTGAATTAAGAATGAAAGTGCGGATGTGACTATATTAGCCTTATTATATTATTATATGAATAGTACATTATTATTGTGCGCGATATCAGTATGTTAAGAATATGTAAGAACTATAAATTAACTATAAATTCAAGTTAATAAATTACCATTTGAATTGAAAAGTTGTCTAACTTACTAACTTAATCATTTTCATTTCAACTTTTATATCTAGGGATGGGGAGTCGACTCCAAAAGAGTCGATTCCTCAACTCTGAATACCCCTAGAGTTGGAGTCGACTCCAGCACTGGAATCGACTCTCGGTGTCGACTCCGAAATCGCTGATGTCTTCACTGATTCTTAAATCCCTATAGTATAGTGCATGCATGGCAGTTGAGTGCTGTATTATATCAGCAAAGAGTGAACGAAATTAAGGGAGGGTCCGTTTGCCGTTGCAAGTCCAGGTGCGGTTCTTAGCTATGCGGTGCAGAAGCAGCACGGGGCTAGTTGTTTTAAGCCTGTGTTATACTTTCCGCATGAGCAATCCGGATGCGTACACGGACAGCGCGCACGAATCACGGTCACGCACATGCTCATAAGAATTGTAAGATCTACTGCATAATAATAATAATAATAAAGCAATTAAATAAGTAAATAAGAATGCTAAAATAAGTTCTAGGGTCAGTGCAAATGCCTCTCTAAGTGCCATTCTAAAAGTTCTTCTAAAATCAGAATTTGTATCAGCCTCTTATATTATTGTTCAGTTATTTTACTTTAATGGGAAAGAAAATAAACTATTCATTGCCATTAAAGTGAAATTACTGAACCTACACACAGAAGTCTGATAAAAATGCTCATTTAAGAAGAAAATTTCAAATGGCACTTAGAAGCTTTTGCATTGAACTCTTCATATGAAAGCAGTAATCACGTTCCACTATTTGAAAATGATATTTTATTTTAAAATGTGCACATTCACTCTTATTCGTATGTCTAATAGTCGAAAACGCAAATGTCTCTTGTCACGTTCATTTATGATTTAGGCTACATGAAACATGATCGCATATTTTCAATTCAAAATGGCGAAATTTCATAAAAAGTTGAGTTTGCATCACTAGATAATCTATTACTGTTGGTCGCTGAACATTTCTATCGTAAAACAGTTTTCTAATACAGTACTACTGTACTTACATCTTTCTATGGAAGCCCGTTTCCGGCACAGTTGAGAAAAAATATGATTCTGTAAGTCATAATAACGAGAAACTTTCTCATAATTATGACTTAGTATCTAGTTATATTTAGAAACTTTCTCGTAATAATGAGAACAGTTCGGATAATGACTGAATAGTACAAATAATGAGAAACTTTCTCGCAATAATGAGAAACTTTCTCGTAATAATGAGAAACTTTCTCGTAATAATGACTTAATTTCTCGTAATAATGAGAAACTTTCTCGTAATAATGACTTAATTTCTCGTAATAATGAGAAACGTTCTCGAAATAATGACAATCCACACAAAAAAAAATGACTTAATCCATGCATGCGCAACGCAACATGACGGCATGCTAGCGACATCTGTTGGTCAAAGCCATGCAGGAACACCGCAAACATTGCTTTGTTCTGTAATCTAAAGTGTATAATGCTATAATCTGTCATTAAATAACGATTTCAGATCAGTTATCTGCATGTAGTCTTTTGTTAATCTGTAGTATTTACCGAGTTACTCTGCCAGATAGTTATGGCTTCAAACATTCCAGACTAATATTTCAGTTAAAGCTGCAGTCCGTAAATCTTTTGCCTCTTTCAAATCTCTGTTTGAAAACCTGGAATTGCAGCAGTGTGCGGAATTATCTAGCTTGCGTGGGTTGTGAGTCGGCACGGCTTCAGCACGGATGAATCTAATGTTCTGAAGACTATGTGTGGCAGTCAGTCACCGCACCAGTATAGATACTGTACTTCACAATCACAGATTCTACGTCTTGGAATATGAACCAAACAAAAATTCTCACCGTATATTGCCATCTGAACAAGTAAGAAACAAGTCTACCACATTTTTTCTGACCAACTGAGGAAAAAAAGGAAAAAAGCAGTACCATAATCTCGCTGTGCTGATTAAATCTAAAGATCGGTTGCTCCCTGACGCCAGCGAACGTATTTGCGATGGGGGGCCTGGAGAAAAAAACGGGGGAGGAGAGGGTGGGGGGGTACGTGACAAGAGTGATGCGGAGAAGACTGACACTATATGAGTGGCGGATCCAAAGCGCCCTTTGTGTTAATAAACTTTCATTATTCGTTAAGAGCCTATGACCAGATAGGAAATGACATCTGGCCCAGTTCTGGCCGACATCTCCCACATTCTTCTGGCCCACATACCACGTGGAATGATGGCAATGACCAGATAGGAAATGACATCTTGGCCCAGTTTCTGGCCCACCTCGCCCACATTCTTCGGGAACCACCTACGTGTGGAATGAGGCGATGACTCAACCTGAGTCTGGCGGACCGAAGTCAGCCACAATGAAAGGATTGGGCCAGCATATCACAAATGGTAGGGCAGCACCTGGCCCAGATTGTCATCCATGCAATTTCTGAGGCATGGGCCCAGATACGGCCAGTTGTGGAGACTTCTGGGTTTGACTATGGCCCACATTTACCCTGTCGAGGATACAAAGCATATGGTATTCATCCAGATAAAGAAAAACATCAGTCTAATGCCTTTATTAACTATCAAAATTAGACAAATACAGATAGTTAAAATATATCTATAACATAGAGAATCCGAATAAAAATGAATGTTATAGATTTAAACAAAATACATACCATTATTACAAATTAAAAAATACAGATAATTTATAAATCTAGTTAAATACACATTTACATTTAGTCATTTAGCAGACTTATAAGCGACTTACAAATGAGGACAATGGAAGCAATCAAAATCAACAAAAGAGCAATGATATGCAAGTCTCAGTTAGCCTAACGCAGTACACGTAGCAAGTTTTTTTTTAATTATATAATAAATAAAAGAAAACAGATAGAATAGAGCAAGCTAGTTTTAGAGGCCTTTTTTACTTTTGTTAATTGTATAATAAAACCCAAACAAATAGATAGATAGAATACAAAAAGATTAGAGAAGCTAGTGTTAGTTTTTTTTTTTTAAGAAAACAGGCAGTTAGTAAATGAAAGACAACATATACGCATGACATGTATATCACATTACATATTAGGGCTGTGGGATTTGGGGAAAATATCTAATTGCGATTTTTTTTGACAGATATTGCGATTTGATTTGCAATATTCTTAATATTGTCAATAGTGTGCAGAACAGTATGGGTTTCGTTACCCTGTTGAAAAAAACAATAGAAACCATCACAGAAATTCTTATGGTTTCCATTAAAACAATTACAAAATTCCTTTTTGTAGTGTGTTTTGGGCATTATTCCAATAGGAATTACTGTTCTATTGTTTCCCATCTGCCAGTTTACATCCCACCAATAGAATCCATCAAATACCAGTAGACACCATTATAGTTTACATTAAAACCAATATAATTCCCATTATAACCCTTAAATCCATAACATTTTCTATTGTGTTTTGGGAGGGGTTCTATTGTTTTTTTCAACAGGGAATATTACTTTTACTGAATTTCACAGGAATAGGATGATTTATTTGTTTTTAAGTATTTGGTATTTTAAGAACAAGTAGAAAATGTGCTGAATGTTTAATTTCTTCCAAGTGAAATTAGCAAAGCAGTTAAACTGAATTTACATTTGTGTTAAACGCAGAGACAGGCGCGAGTTGACACAGGTTGCAGCCGTGCGTCAAGCCTTGTCCATATTGCCAGATGTGCTCGTAGAGGCTTGCGGTGTGGAGTAGGCCTATACCGAGTATAAACGAGCATTACGAAACAGGCTGCGTATGTACGGCAAGTGTAAACAGATCCTCCGTGAGACGCGGCAGAGAGGAATGAGTATGAGGAGCATTCACAGACACAGGCTGTGTGTGCGGTCTTCTGAATTGGGAATAGCGAACATGCATTATAAACTTATTTCAAATTAGAATCTGTTGGGGAGATAAAATGTATATGTACTAATAAAAACATCTAGGAATGTATCTTTTACTCTCCAGTACTGAAAGCAGAACCAATAAGGGAGCTCTTGATATGTGTTGTGACACAGCTCTTGCAAATTAACATTACCTTTTTTGTTTGGTGTCTGTCATTTCGAAGCCGAAGTAATCTCATATTACATAATTTTTTCTTTAGTATTAATTTGCCTGACTATCGATCTGACCCTGTAGACGCCATAATCACACACACTCTCTCTCTCCCGCTTTCTGTTTGTTTTTTTTAATGGTGGGTGTTTACACAGTTGGCTAGAGCAGTGCTGATTGGGGAGAATGGAGGTGCGCTCACTCTATTGGTTAGTAAGACTGCCACACAAGGCTGGCAGTCATGCATATGCTCTGGAACAGAGTAATATCGCGTCCACATCGCAATTAGAAAATCACAACGTCTCAAATCATGATGCGATCGATTTTCGATATTGCACAGCCCTATAGCAATACATACAGGAATTCAATCATTTACATTGGTGTGAAAAAGTGTTGGCCCCCTTCTTTTTTTGCATGTTTGTCACACTTTAATGTTTCAGATCATCAAACAAATTTAAATATTAGTCAAAGATAACACAAGTAAACACAACATGCAGTTTTTAAATGAAGGTTTTTATTATTAAGGGAAAACAAAATTCAACTACATGGCCCTGTGTGAAGAAGTCTCTTAAATAGGACCTGCCTGACAAAGTGAAGTAGACCAAAAGATCATCAAAAGCTAGACATCATGCCGAGATCCAAAGAAATTCAGAAACAAATGAGAAAGAAAGTAATTGAGATCTATCAGTCTGGAAAAGGTTATAAAGCCATTTCTAAAGCTTTGGGACTCCAGCGAACCACAGTGAGAGCCATTATTCACAAATGGCAAAAACATGGAAAAGTGGAGAACCTTCCCAGGAGTGGCCGGCGACCAAAATTACCCCAAGAGCACAGGGACGACTCATCCAAGAGTCACAAAAGACCCCACAACAACATCAAAAGAACTGCAGGCCTCACTTTCCTCAATTAAGGCCAGTGTTCATGATTCAACAATAAGAAAGAGACTGGGCAAAAATGGTCTGCATGGCAGAGTTCCAAGATGAAAACCGCTGCTGAGCAAAAAGAACATAAAGAACATAAAAGAAAACATCTTGATGATCCCCGAGATTTTTGGGAAAATACTCTGTGGACTGACGAGACAAAAAACTTTTTGGAAGGTGTGTGTCCCATTACTTCTGGCGTAAAAGTAACACTGCATTTCAGAAAACGAACATCATACCAACAGTAAAATATGGTGGTGGTAGTGTGATGTCTGGGGCTGTTTTGCTGCTTCAGGACCTGGAAGACTTGCTGTGATAAATGGAAACATGAATTCTGCTGTTTACCAAAAAATCCTGAAGGAGAATGTCCGGCCATCTGTTCGTGACCTCAAGCTGAAGCGAACTTGGGTTCTGCAGCAGGACAATGATCCAAAACACACCAGCAAGTCCACCTCTGAATGGCTGAAGAAAAACAAAAGTAAGACTTTGGAGTGGCCTAGTCAAAATCCTGACCTGAACCCTATTGAGATGCTGTGGCATGACCTAAAAAAGGCGGTTCATGCTCGAAAACCCTCCAATGAGGCTGAATTAAAACAATTCTGCATAGATGAGTGGACCTAAATTCCTCCACAGCGCTGTAACAGATTCATTGCAAGTTATCGCAAACGCTTGATTGCAGTTGTTGCTGCTAAGGGTGGCCCAACCAGTTATTAGGTTTAGGGGGCAAACACTTTTTCACACAGGGCCATGTAGTTTTGGATTTTGTTTTCCCTTAACATCTGAGGGTCTGAAGGGTGTTGGGGCCCGCGAGAAGTTTTGACATGTCCTGACATTTGTGCTTTTTTCAGTTGCTAATAAACATTTTAATGACTAAGTTTAGTAGCACCATAATCAGCACAAACTGGGCTACAATAATATGTGAGCAGCATGTATGTATGTGATTGTGTTTTTGAGAAAACAACGTTTATGCGAGCTTAGTGAAAAACTAAAATTTTAAAGTCACTGAAATAAGGCCATAAACACATACAGAACATTTGTTCACAAAACATTTGAGAACTGGATCTTGAAGTCTAGAATTTTTGCTTCAAAATTATGTGAAAATAATCTTACTCATTCACAGAAAACAATAAATTGATTTAAATTTTCTAAGACACTTTTAGTGTAGAAAAGGAATATGCGAGGGGGCGTGAATGGTCATGTATAATGAGTGATTCACACCTGAGAAGACAAAGGCCTGCATAATGAGCTGCATAATGAGCTGTCAGGTGAGTGACTGAGAGGGAATTGCTACAAGAAATAAAGAGGAAAAAGAAATGTATCTATTTTTTTTTTGTAGTTTATTTAGAATACATATAAATATCACATCATTTTGGGAGTGTGTGCATCACATGGTCTTAGCTGTGGTTCAGGCTCTTGTGCGGGGCAGGAATCTTAGAGCCTGTGGAACATGTCAGCGTCAGTCTCTGGTTTCCATGACCAAGTGGGCTGCTTATTTGCTTTGGCTCTCTTTGCAACAGGTTCTTTTGCACTGTTATTCTCACATCTGAAATAAAAAAGCAAGCATGCTGTTTACACAAACTACATTATTAACATTATTATGATGTCACTGATACTAGTACTAATTTATCTAAAAAAAGAACACAATTACCACATAGCAAACATATTTTACCACGAAGTAACAATCAAATGAAAGTAACATCTGTAAAATAGTGAATGCACACTTCTGAAACGGAGTTGAAAACTGAACGAGTGCCCTCTTCCTATGAGAGATGCAGGTGAATGCAAGAGTGGTGTACTCCCCACAGTAACTTAGTATAGTATGCATACTTCATGAAAAAACAATGCCAATTCTTACATTTTAACAATATCAACCACAAATAATATTACCACAAATTCTAGGAATAATAACATTACAATTACTATACTGTGCACTTCCTCAGTATGATTTTCCAGCGAACTCAAAACAGAACGACACTCGTGTGCCTTTCTTGTGCAATAATGAGAGTGATGCAGCCACAGTCCTAAACAAAAATTAAAACAGTTTCAAACATTTCAACATCATTACTCCATAAGACACGGGTATAACACATTAAAATATTTACACCAGAGCAGATATTCATGAACAGAAGCTTAGTTACATTCATAAACACAAGCATGCTTTGCATGTAGGCCTATACAATCCAAAAACTATCATTATAAACATGTATGGCTATATTCGTGAACAGAGAATATCCTATCACAGTAAAGTTTTGACTAATCATTCTTACTGACATTAGACTAATAACATTATAACTCATATTACTTTTATATAATATTTCTGTCTGTTATAGAACATAAAAAAAAAACATCCTGGCATCGTGACATTTAGATGCTGTGAATGAAACTTCATAATGTTTCACTTGATTATACATTTAGTCAGGAATTATAGTTTGGAGAAAGTCTAACTTGTAAAATGTGTACAAGTTATGTGAAAATTAATACAAGTAGGTTAATAAAAAAGATTTACTTTTTTTTTTTTTCCTGAGGTAATCCAAAGCTTCTTGTGGTGAATTCTGTCTTATTCATCTCAGCGCGACACGAACAGTAAAGCTTGCTGCTGTGTTTACTGTGATGTGGGCGTTTACACGCAGCGCACTTCACGTGGATGATTATAATATCAAAAGCGCTCAGCGCGTGGGCGTGGTCACATTAGAGATAATGAAGGGAGACGTGAAAGACTGGACATTGCGTTGGTTTCATATGGATTACTTTATCACAGAATATTTGCTTTCGATAAGACTTGCTTAGATTAATAGTAGACATGTCAAGCTTTCTATAGATATATCTCTAATGTCTCTTTGTTGAGTATTTGCTGAGTTACAGTTCATTTTAATGACGAGTTTCTAAATAAAGATTACGCAGACCAAAGCGGCAGACAGCACACCCTATTTGTTTTCTTTATTTTATAAAAGCACCCAAGTTCTGTTTTTATTATGTGTGTATACAAATAAAAGTAGACCTTTTACAGATTCGATTGATGTATTGCTCTTATTTGTAAGATCAAAACTGAAAGTGTAATTGAAGTTATTTTCGGTGTGATCAGGAGAAGATACCACAAAACGCGTATCCGCATTAGTCGACCCCAAAGGGT